>LPNX010349979.1:0-67658 GCA_001517045.1 Pseudotsuga menziesii | reverse complement strand
TATAGTATTCTAGGCAAACCTCAATCCATAAGTGTCCTTTTGCGCGTCGACATAAGGAAAGTCGGCACTCGGACGGAGAGGTGCCATTCTGGTGTATAACACACATGAATGTAGATTGGAAAGTAATTTTCCATCCTGGTGACGACCAAGTTCATCAAGGATCCTTCAATTGTCTTGTTCAAGTCACGACATCAATGTCGTCAAGTTTCTATCATATGTAATAGACTAGAATCCTTGTCTTTCATGGATAAATCCCTCCATCTCTTAGAAGTCGATTGAGTAAACCTTGTTGAAGCAGCATATAGACTGACATTCGTAGAAGCTTTCTGCTTTTGATCACCAAATCTCTGCATGAGATTATTCTAGGTATGAGAGTCATAATAGATGCTTCTAGAGGCTTTCAGCTTCCATTCCATCTGTATATCAATGGGATCACTTGTCCTTGTAGATCATGGCATTCCCTATAATTCAAATCCTATCAGATGGTTAGCAATGTTTCATAATCAATGTATTAACAAAATAGTGTAGGCAACCTTTTAGTCAATGCTTCGACATAACACCACATGTAAGGCCATTATCTGGATGCTTATGGTCTCCATTATAACATACCATCAAGAGTGTGTAATACTCTAGTATGTTATAAAGGATTCCTCATCCTATATGGGTTGTGCAACATGACAAGCATTTTAACTACCTGGATTTTAGAAATGTAGATTTGTGTAACACATATTAAAAAAAAATAGATCTAATATACTTAGAGCATGTAAAATAAAATACTTATCTTTTGTAGTTTTGTGGGTGAACTCCCACTATCAGGGTCCACTAGTATTCATATACTTGCTTGACAATCATCACAATATGGATCTTCATATCATTTCTTAGAAGAAGAACTATGAATGATCATCCTTCTTTGGCTCCTTGTGAGGAGGGTCTTCTTCTACATCAGCAGTTGAAGCTTCATGCTTCCTTTTGATTGAACTTCGACGACTACTGGCATAATGACCGTATTTCTGGCACCTGTAGCATTGGATATGAGATAGATCCTTCTTTTGTTTCTTCTGATCTGGGGGAGGACTTGATCTCTTATCTTGATGCTTGTGAATGTATAGATTCCTTCCCCTTCCCTTGCCTTTCTTGGTATGAGATACAAATGCTTGATTTTCCTTAGGTTGATTACCATGAAGGCTTTGGCATGCTACAATTATGGTTTCTTCTTGAGTGCAATATTCCCATAGTTTATCAAATTTAGGAAACTTGGTTTGACCACTTATAGTTTGAATGAAAGACTCCTAATATGGTGGGAGACCATTTAAGGTGATCATGACAAGATCATTTTCTTCAAGGTTGTCTCCATTAGACTTCAGCTTGTCCCGGAGCTCGGTGATCCTCATGAAGTATGAGGCAATGTTCTCGAACTTCATCATCTTCATATTCGATAGTTCATTCCTCAATGTGAGAGTCACATTGATGCTACTGTGTTCAAATAGCTTCTTTAATGTTTTTAACATCTTCCTCGCTCTCGTCTTTTCTGAGATATGAGGAACCAAGTGGTCTCTAACTGAGTCCACCAAAATCCTCCTTGCTTGGCATCATCCTTTCTCCGGTGAGGTTTTCCTTCTTCAACTTCTGGTTTTTGGATCTTCGCATTTATAAACTATAATAGGTCATTTTATTCTAGTAGGAGAAAAACCCTCGAATTCTATGGGATGAAGTTGGAAGCCCCTTCCAACAATCTTCAACCTTCATGCTGATCATCTTGACTACAGATCTGGATCCGAGACCCCAGAAGAGGCTAGGTCAAAAATGAAAGTTGTAGTTTCGGAAAAAATTCTCCATGGGTAAATGCGCCCTAGTGAGGTGAATTGAGTAGAGGTAGATTCGAGCCAAAAATGTGGAGAAAGTAGGTCAAAACTGGAAGTTACCCTAATTTCTAATGGAGTTGTAGAATTAGGTCAAAATTGAAACTTCTCAGAATTTAATTATGTCTTCACCAAAATATGCACCCTCCTTAGAGAGAAATTATAAAGGCTCTTTTTCTTCCAAAATCTTGGGTGAAGACCTTGAAAGATGAAACCCTAGCTTCGACAGAGTTTCGGCAATGTATTCTTCTAGTATTGCTCTGATACCATGTTATATTTTCTTAAAGATTATAGCAGTATATCTTAATTCCATTTATCAATAGTATCACTAGAATATAGTAAAAGCACATAATAATAACACAAGTATTTTTCACTAGGGAAACCCAATTGGGAAAAACCTAGCAACCATTGTCTAGAGATAGCAATTATGAGATCAGAGTACAATGAAGAAAGAAAAAGAAATATATGGAAATTCCTTCCAAATATGAAACCCTGAAAAATAGTCTTCTTTTGAGTTGTTGTGTAGCTGCACTTCTGTCAGAAATTGTGCACTTCACTTGTGATGTTGAGCTACTTTGTTGTGTAATAATGAGGAGGGGCGCCTACTATTTATATGGTTTTCCCACCTAGAAATTAACTGGGGCCGACTTCACTTGGGGGTGCAATAATAATTTTATATTTCATTATTTTATTGCTGGCTTTTCACTCCAAGGATTACATTGTTCTTTTTAGGTTTTAGATGAATGATTACAACAAGTTCAACTCTTGAAGGAGGATAATAAGAATAAATTCCGAAGTTGCACAAACTCCAATATCTTGGAGTGATTAACATTGTTCATACATCTAGAAAATCCTTAGTGGCACAACAAAATTATATATCCTATAATACTAAGAATCAACACCCTCACAATAATAAGCAAAACAAGGGCCCCAAACTCTCTCAGCCAAGTCATCCTTCCAATGGTGACAAGGAAATGAAATCCTAAGGTAAGGAGATTATGTTCCATATCATTTTTTTGTGGGAAATATGGTTGTGTGGAATATATGTGTTTCAAGTAGATGGAAGCCTTGGAAGCAACAATGAAGAAGCACAACTTAAACTTTGATTCTTCTTCTAAATCTACTTCTCATGGACATGGACTTCCTACTTTTTTTTCCTTCAATGCATCTTCTTCTTCTTATAATCAATGGTTCATTGAATCTAGAGCATCTTATCACATGGATAAGTATAAAGCCATTTTTATACTCTAAATGAATGTAACACGAAACAAATATTTGTTGATGATGATATGTATCTTAGTGTTGTAGGATCTAGAATAGTTTATCTAGATGGTTATCATTTCAAAGATGTATTATGTGTTCCAAGTATTTCTTGCAATTTGTAGTCAATTTATTAGATCACTCATTCTAATGAAGGTAATACTATAGAGTTTATGTAGGAGACATTTACCCACCATGCACACTTAATTTGGTCAATTAGGCCTTGTTAAATCACTATCCTAAGTTTTATTGACTTAATTGGCATCAGAAGAGCACTATATGACATCAGCATGAGCACACCCACGCCTACCTTCAGTCAAGGAGGCCAACTAAGCCTTCTCCTTCATTTGGGGAGGCTAACTAGAGCACTCTGTGGGTGAGCTGAGTGTCATAAATGCACCTAACTGCTAACTGATGGTTACAATCAGTTAAGCTAAGTGGTGAAGATGCCGCCATTCATTATATTGATTAATTTATTAATATTTAATGAAATGGAGTCAACAGTGGCGTCTCCAACCACCTCTGATGGCCAGTTTGACTTAAGTTAATCTCATCGGGGTTCATTGGAGTTAATGATGCACTACCAGTTGTTGGTTGGCATGCAGTGACATGTGCCTGAGCTACTTTTAGTTAGACTCAATCACCCATTGCACTCTGACTTCAGTTAGGACTTAGTTGAGTCAATCTAGACTTGATCAGTTGGTTAACTAGTGTGTTTATTGTGGCTTACAGTCAGTGAATCTACACCCACTCATTCAATTTGAATGACCTCCTTGGGAATTCGAATTGTCTTAGCATTCATGCACCTTACATGAACATTGTATTGTATTATTCATTATTCATTTTGATTATACAGAGCTGCTACTTCCATTGCAGCACCATTTTGCCAATTTTAGGCTTATCTGTTTGTATTCTTTGTGAGACTATGTTTTTAGTTCCTAGACCACTATGACAAATTAATATGGTATCAGAGCTCACAATGGGACAAAGCTCAGATCTCTCAAAAACAAGGTTTTTGACAAATCTTGCATGAAAAATTGAGCAAAGCTCAAAAATTCGAGCACTGCACCAAAAGCAAAGGCTTACCACTTAATACCCCAAGTTAGGAAATTGTTCATCAAGCTTGCTTGATCAACTATGTTGGGTGTGATGAAAGCCTAAAATGTGCAGGTTGTTCAACCTTATGGTTCCCCTTTTGTTGTGATTTGCAGGTTTTAATAGGTGAAAGCATTCGCTTCAGCAGTTTGAAATGGCTTCTTCTGTAGAACTCTTGACTTTGTTCAATTTCCATTCATGGAAAGGAGATATGGATATCCATCTATGTGCCATAGGACTCTACCGGGTCACCATGGACATTGAAGAAGAGCCTACTCATGTGATAGACAAATCTAGATTCTTGAACAAGAAAGATGAAGCATTCGGATTCTTATGCCTCTCTATTTCCCAAGATCTTCTTTTCCATCTCTCGGGATTGAAGACTCCAAAGGAAATTTGGGACAAATTGGAAACCTTGGTGAGGATGAGATGATTATTTAGTGTTTGTCTCTACACTATGTGCAGGGAAGCTCACAACCCCTGGATGGAATATTCCTTCTCTCAATGCCTTCATTGAGTCCCTAACAAATGAACAAGATAAGCTTATCCAGATGGGGATCATCAGATCCTCCCGTGATCAATCCCTCTATGTCTTGGGGCCCAAAGATCTGAAGGGTAAAGGAAAGCAGTAGAAGAACCAAAAAACCAAATTCGAAGCTCCTAATCCTAATGTTGAAAAACAACGGCATGAAGAGCCTTCCGGCTCGAAGAAGAACAAAAGCGAAGGGCATCATGGAAAGGAAAAAGTCAAGTTTTCATACCGCGGTAAGGGCTTCCACCCTGAACATGCCTACATGAAAAATAAACTTGATGAAGCTACTTCTATTTTTGAGAAAAACCACATCAATCTTCTAGAAATATTTTGGAGGAGAGATTAGCAAGATCGGGAACCACAGCATGAAAGAAGTCATGCTCTCATGGCAAGCACTTCGAAGTCCAAATCTCTCTTGATAGATTCTGGAGATTTGAATCACATGGTGGCTAAAAGAGACTCTTTCTCATATTTGGAGATCGGAAAATCCATTCCCATCCACATGGGAGATGACTCCACAATCATATCCGAAGGACAAGGTACTGTAGATCTTGAGCATGGTTATTTTTCCAATGTTCTGTATGTACCATCTCTTTCATCAAACCTCCTAAGTGTTTATCAAATGACACATACAAGAGTGCCCAAGAGAGTCTCCTTTAGCCCGGATGATGTACAGATCACAGAACTTGCACCCGGAAAACTTGTAGCAAAAGGCCTTGCAAACCATCATGCAAAATCCTATGAGTTCACCCATTTTGTGGTGGATGAAAAGCCCACCGCATTGTTGACTCATGGAAATGAAGTTAGTAGACTGTGACATGAGAGGTTAGGCCACCTGAAATTCAAATACTTGCAGAAATTACAAAAGAATTCTATGGTTGAAGGCCTCCCGGTCATCAAAGCTACCACTAGAATTTGCAAGGGTTGTGTTGTTGGAAAGCACCCTGAGCATAAGTTCGATCGGGGGAAGGAAAGCCGAGCATCATGCATCTTGGGACTGATACATTCTGATATCAATGGTCCCATTCCTATCACATCCATGAATGTATCAAGGTACGTTCTGACTTTTATTGATGACTTTTCCAGATACACATGGGTCTTTTTTATCTAAAAGAAGTCGGAAGTCTTGGAAAAATTCACTGAATTGAAGGCCTTGATTGAGAATGAATCTGGAAAAAAGATCAAGATTTTGAGATCTGATAATGGTAGGGAGTATGTCAGTAATGAGTTACTACATATATGTTCCCAAAGTGGTATTCATATCCAACATTCAATCCCCTACACTCCCCAGCAGAACGGTGTAGCGGAGAGGAAGAATCGGTCTCTCAAGGAAATGACCACCTGTATGTTGGAATCAAAAAAGTTGGCTACAAATTTGTGGGCTGAAGCCATGCATGCTACAGAATATATTTAGAACAGAGTGCCACACTCATCCATGAAAGGGAATACCCCTTTCAAAGCATATTTTGGACACAATCCGGATGTGTCAAATCTTAGGGTGTTTGGGTCCACTGCATGGGCCCAAATTCTGCTTGATAAAAGGACGGCTTTGCAACCGCAAAGCATAGAATTTCTGTTTATCGAATATCCTGATGAATCTAAAGGTTTCAAACTATTGGATATAAAAAAAAAATAGATGATCATTCAAAGGAGTGTCAAGTTCGATGAGCCTCTTCAGGAGGTAGAACTAGTGAAGGAGAAAACTGTTGAATTTCCTTCCTATTCTACTGAATATTTGGATAATGTAATTGGGTGTGATGACCTTGATTTGGATCCTATGATTTCTAATATTAGTGAACAGCAAAAATCAGAATCTGAATCAGAACCTAAAGTACAAAATCATCTCCCAACTTGGTCCCGACAGACACTCTTCTATGGAGGTGATGACATTGGAAATCCGGATGATCCAAGGAGGACCCGGTCTGATTTCCAAAAAGCAGGTATTGTGCTCTCTTGTCCTGATTATTTGTTGTATGAATATTTTTATTTGATGATAAGTTCAGACCCTAAGTCTTACTACTATTCTCGGAAGGATCCGAGATGGAAAGTTGCCATGGATAAAGAGATGAATTCTCTTCAGAAAAACACTACTTGGGAGCTAGTTTCTCTTCCTCTGGGGAGGAAATTGGTTCAATGAAAGTGGGTGTTTCAGACTAAGGTTTCTGCTGATGGAAACACATACAAATATAAGGCAAGGCTAGTAGCAAAATTTTTCTCCCAGGTCCAAGTTCTGGACTACCATGATACTTTTGCACCGGTTGCAAAAATGGACTCCATCCACCTAGTTTTGGCAATTTCTGCATCTAAGCACTGGGAAGTGCATCATATGGATGTTAAGTCTTCCTTTGTGCATGGAGATATTCATGAAGAGATATACATGAAACAACCTGAGGGCTACATTTCTTATCCATCTTTGGATTGCAAGCTAAAGAAGTCACTATACGGGTTAAAACAGGCCCCAAGAGAGTGGTATTTCATGATGGATGCCTTCCTTCTCTTGCAAAAATTCCAAAGGTGTAAATCAGATCAAAATGTGTATATACAGTAGAATGATGGTAATTTTATTATTATTTTTTTATATGTTGACAAATTACTGATTACAAGTAGCACAGTTACTTCTATTTCAGTCATCAAAACTGCTCTCCACAATGCATTTGAAATGAGCGATTTGGGGCTCTTGAAGCAATTTCTGGGGCTTGAAATTGAGCAACATTTTTATGGGATAATGGTCACTAAGTAAAAATACATATCAGACCTATTAGTCAAGTTTAACATGGCTGAAGTTAAGGCTGCCCCATTCCCTTTCCTTTCAGGGATCAGCCATGAAGAAGGAAAAAGCACACCTCCCATGGACTGCACCATTTATCGATAGCTGATATGTAGCTTGCTCTACTTGACTCATTCTCAGCCTGATATATGTTATGCCATGAATTTTGTGTCAATATACATTCATCAGCCTCGTGATATTCATTGGAAGGCATCCAAGAGGATCCTCCAGTACATTTAGGGAACCAGGACCTACGACATTCACTATGCTGCAGACTCTGAGCTAGAGCTGGTTGGTTACACAAATTCCGATTGGGAGGGTGATTCTCTTGATAGGAAGTCTACTTCCGGATATGTATTCATGTTTGGTGGTGGCCCCATTTTATGGTCTAGAAAAAAGAAGGCCTCCATAGCATTGTCTTCAGCAGAGGACGAGTACCGAGGAGCATTGAATGCTTGCATCCAAGCTGTTTGGTTGCAAGGCATTCTTTCAGAGTTTGATCTTGGTAGTAATTTTTCCATTGTCCTCTTTTGTGATGATCAAATTTCTATTAATATATCCACATATCCAATTACCAGGAAGAGGACCAAGCATGTAGAGATATACATGCACTATATCAGGGAATTAGTGCATGACATGACCATCATTCTGCAATACTTCCCAACTGATGAGCAGATTGCAGACATCTTCACCAATTGATTTTTAGAAAATAATTTCACTTACCTCCATTCACTGTTGGGGTGATTTCATCAGGGTGATCAGACTACTTTCATTGTTCAGCTTAAGGGGTGGTTTTTCCCTCTTTTCCTCACTTAGATTTATTTTTTAGTATTTTTTGAGTTTCATTATTGTACAGGGTGACCTATGGCCTTAGTTGTCAGGGCCCTATCATTTCATTCACTTTATGTTTGTACTTCTCCTGAGTATAGCTTAAGGGGGGGTGTTGGAGACATTTACCCACCATGCACACTTAATTTAGTCAATTTGGCCTTGTTAAATCACTATCCTAAGTTTTATTGGCTTAATTGGCATCAGAGGAGCACTATATGACATCATCATGAGCACACCCATGCCTACCTTCAGTCAAGAAAGCCAACTAATCCTTCTCCTTCATTTGGGGAGGCTAACTAGAGCACTCAGGGGGTGATCTGAGAGTCATAAATGCACCTAATTGCTAACTAATGGTTACAATCAATTAAGCTGAGTGGTGAAGGTTCCTCCATTCATTTTATTGATTATTTTATTAATATTTAATGAAATCGAGTCAACAGGGGCGCCTCCAACCACCTCTGATGGCCAGTTTGACTTCAGTTAATCTCATCGGGGTTCATTGGAGTTAATGATGCGCTACCACTTGTTGGTTGGCATGCAGTGACATGTGTCTAAGCTACTTTCAGTTAGATGCAATCATCCATTGCACTCTAACTTCAGTTTGGACTTAGTTGAGTCAATCTGGACTTGATCAGTTGGTTAACTAGTGTGTTTACTGTGGCTTACAGTCAGTGAAGCTACACCCACTCATTCAATTCAAATGACCTCCTTGGGAATTCGAATTGTATTAGCATTCATGCACCTTGCATGAACATTGTATTGTATTATTCATTATTCATTTTGATTATACGGAGCTGATACTTCCATTGCAACACCATTTTGCCAATTTTATGCTTATCTGTCTATATTCTTTGTGAGTCTGTGTTTTCAGTTCCTAGATTCACACTATGACAAATTAATAGTTTTCACCTCACCAAGTTGCAATCAAGGAATTCAAAGATCCCATGGCATGTCCTAGCAATTTGAATTGTTGATGATATTACCAAGTTGTGCATATTTGATTTAACAACTTTTCATCATCACCTTTTCCATCAATTTATATTATTCATAGAGATTACTTGAGAAAACTTCGGCATTTGTGATTTGGTTATTTGAAATATGACTCATTGCAATATCTATGTAATCAACAAATGGCGTCTCGTATTCCTCTCATCACTTGCATAGATGTGTTTGTAAAATTTGAGCATATATATGTGTGTGTGGCCTGTGTGTGTTCATAAACAAGGAAGATATAATATGAAAAGCGAGTCAACTATCAACTAATCATGTAACAAATCAGATATATTATATCAATACACAAAAACTAGAACATATAAGAAGAAAAATAATGATGTATTGCATTAACTATAATGAATAGAGGCTATTTGAAATTTCCAAAAATATGCTTTCACTCCCAGAGTAGCTCTCAACTGGGTGAGATGATTCTCGATGAAGGGATTTGTGAAGATATCTATAAAGATTTGAGAAACTCGTTATTTTGAAGTTCCTATGATCCCATTCATGAGATCCAAGTACTTTCAAGTGATTGAATGGAGTTTCTTGACCACCCCTTGCTTTGAATGGAGGAAACCCCTTGAATATTTTGTGTGGAACTTGGTTAACTATAGGAGAGACTTCAGGTTATAGATCTAGAGAATGATAAGATATTCTAAATGTCTTATTTAGTAAGAACATGATTTGGGACAACTTCTCAAATGAATTATTCAATTTGAACTTTATTACGGACAAGTACTCCAATGGATAGAATAAATTTGTAGATTGCCTCTTCTTTTGGGTCTGTAAAAGTGTCTTCTTAGTTGAGTGGTGGATCATGGATGTGTATATTTCCTCATAGTCCATATGTTTCAAATATTTTGGATTCGCTTTCATCCTCCTCTCAATATATGTGAATATGTCATCGTAGGACATATATTGTGAATCTTTTTTGGCTTCATTTAATAAGATTGGATCTAGCATACCAACTATTTAGAAAATGAGTTAGGGATATAGGATATCCATGGCTGCAAATGATCTATTTTATGGCTGAAAAATCCCTTCTTTAACTTGCAAAATCTTGATCCCTAACAAAAAATCACTAGAATAGTAACTAGTTTAGTACCCCTATAGCTCTAATACCATGTAAAATTTGAGCATATATATCTAAGCACATAAACAAGAAATATATACTGTGAAAAATAAATCTAATATCAACTAATCATGTAACAAATGAGATATCATATATCATTACACAAAAACCATAACATATAAGAAGAAAAAGAACGTTGTATTTCATTCACTATAATGAATGGAGGTTACAAAATATATAGCAAGGAAATTCAAAATATGTCAGGAGGCTATTTTAATTGCTCATTTAGTGCTTTGAGATGTAATATTTTGACTTGGAATTTATTTAACTAAAATTATGTAAATGATGTAAATACGCTAGTATGGATTCCTTCTGCAAGGCTCAAGTCCAAGGCTTGACTAGTGAATGGATAGGCATGCATGGTGTAAATATTGTTATTTAGATCATATGGTAGACTTGCCATGCTAACTACAAATATGTGTATATATTATGTTGCATAAATAATAAAATGGTCCAATATGGTTGTGTAAATAGCACTATAGGGGCTGCGATTCCATCATAGGGGAAGAGGAAAGGGAACCCATGAGAGACTAAATCTTTGATGCCAAGTATAAACCTTAGAACTCATCCAAATTCTACCATGTGATTTAAATTATACAATTACCTTCTTTTCACTATTTCCAATCATTGAATGCAAGTGTGAGTTTGGTGGGAAAAGTCACCATGTGTAGTTATTGACGCATGGGATTGAATGCAATTTTGTGATAGTCATGCCAGTTGTAAGAAATCCTTCTTATATGGTTAAAATCTATGTCAGTTGTATTGTATCCATCATCTCATATCCCTTGTATTCAATACTCATTTTATCATTCTCTCATGCATATCTACACTACATAGAGCTCCTTGTTGATTTTCATGACCATTACTAGATTTTGTATAACCCAGAAATTCGAATTTAGAGATAGGACTGCATATTTGAATGAAAAATAAATGGTTGTAGGTGAGCATAGAGGTTGGGAAAGCTAGGAATTGTTACCCATTGGGTTCTTCTACATTTTCTTGCTTCAAAAGCCACACATTGAGGTTATAGGTGGTTCTCCAACATCACATATCAGAGTAGACTCCTTCTATGCACACACTAGAAGCACCTGACAAGATGGATCGCCCAAGAGAACCATGGATCTATGAAGGGGGTTCCTGATCCCATAAGGGTGTTGTGTGGGGTACATATTGTTGGAGCCAAGGATGTGTTGGTTAAGTGAGATCCCTATAGAGCTTTGTATGAGCATTTGAATAATCATAGAGAAAAAAATGGGTTGTGGACTGAGAGAAAGAATCCTATAGGTGTTTCCTTCACCCTAGCATTCTCATAACCTAACTTAGGGGTGGCCTATCAGCAGAAAGAGTACATGTTGGGAAATTTCTTGTAGTTGGGTAGAAAATCATTCTTACATAGCTAGTTTCTTGGATCTTCTTTGTTTAAAGATAACTATTCTCTTGCTTTTGAATATGCAATTTTTATAATTGATGCATGTGATGATTATGCTTGTATATGCATGCTATGTGTGCGTGGGTCAAGTTTATTTCCTCTATGTATTTTTACTATGCATATGCTCACACATTTTAAATTTTTACTATGCATATGCATACACATTTTAAATTTTATGCATTTGTAATATGTTTATGAGGTGAAATTTACAACCCCATAGTTCATTCATGCATCATTCTGCTGGTCAGATTGATGGATCAGGACATTACATGAGACTAGTCAGTCTTATCTAGAGACAAAGACTATTTTTATCCATGCACACTCACCTATATTGAGATTAATTGACCCAAGGATCCTTGATCATTAGTCTTGACTAAGTGATGTATAATAAACTAATTGTATGTGCATGCAAATGTCTAAAATCACTCAACTAGGGTGCTCATGGTTTTTTAGGGATAGTTAGGGTTGGTTAGGTCCTAGATTAGTGGATAGAATCCAGTTCTGAACCATTTCTGGGCTTAGTCACTGCTAAAATCAGGGAACAATTCCTCAAATTAGGGAATGTGTCCCCAACTCTAGGAATCCAAATCAGGTTTGACTCAGGTGGTAAATTTGGATGGTATTTGTCCCAATAGATTCATCGAGTCAAGGTATAGGTAGCTAGGTATAAGTTTATTTTCTCTAATAGTGTTTGTATTAGTAGTGTTCTCAACAAACATCATTAGGAGAATTTTGACAAAGATGCATCTTTGCACACCTTGACCCCCATGCATCTTGTTCATAGTGATTTATGTGGTCAAATTCCTTCTAATTATTTCTCTAGTCTCAATTAGTTCTTAAATTTCATTGATGACTTCTCCAAACACAATTGAGTTTACTTGTTAAAAAATAAGCTTGAATTTTTTGACATGTTTTTGGCCTACAAGGAAAACACATTGTTCCATATCCAACATAGGAAAACAATGTTGCTAAGAGAAATAATTCAACATTAAAGGAAATGGCAAATTGCAATAATACTTTGGATATTATATCCCTTGCAAAAGGAAGAAAACTTGTTGTATGTAAAAAAAATCTATATAGCTAAGTATGCATATGATGGAAGAGTTCAAAAAATTAAGGCAAGATTAGTTTCCAAAGGATTTCCCAAATTCAAAGGAATTGACTACAATAAAACATTTTCCCCTATCACCAAAATGAACTCCATCTTCCTTGTTCTATTCCTTTCAACTTCAAATGAATGGGATGTGCATAAAATCGATATCAAGTCTTTTTTCTTGCATTGGGATTTACCAGAAGAAATTTACATGGAACAGTCTCCTGGCTATGTTCATAATGAATCCAACCTTGTTTTTCACATTAAGAAATCTCTCTGTAAACTTAGGGAAACTACTTGAAATTGGCATGCCAAAATGGATAGTTTTCTCCTTAACACTAATTTTTCTAGATGTCATTCTAACTCTAATTTCAATACCAAAAAAACAGGCACCCATTTAATAATCCTTGTTCTTTATGTTGATCACCTTATTCTTATTATTAGTGACCTTACATTTTTAACCCATGTGAAATCCATCCTTATGAAGAAATTTTAAATGACAAAATTAAGACATTTGCATTATTTTCTTGGCCTCCAACTCTGCAACCAAAGAAGGATTTTTTCTTTCTTAGTCTAAGTATGCTTGCAACCTTCATCATCATTTTCACATGGATGATTGGAAACCATATCCATCTCCCTTCTAGTCTGGCGTCAAAGTTACTGCCATTTGCACTACTCCTGTAGTACATGCCACTTTTTATCGTCAATTAGTTGGTATTATTTTGTACTTGACTCATACCCATCCTAATATTTCCTTTGTTTTTGGTCTTGTTTCTTAGCATATGGAAAGTTCCCATTATAGTCATTGGATAGCAACAAATGGATAATTCAATATATACAAGGTACAATTTATTAAATTTCAAGGGGGAGTCCTTTGTAGGTTGGTTTCACTGATTCAAATTGGGTTGGTGACCCTAATGGTCAGAATTATACTACAAGTTACATTTTCAATCTTGGATCTGCACTTGTCAATTGGTGTTGTAAGAAACGCCAATATATTTCACTTTCTTCTAAAGAAGTAGAGTATCAAGTTGCAGTTAATGCAAGTCAAGAAGCTGTGTTCCTTCAATAAATCCTTTCATAGTTTGGATTCAAGTAGCATCATCCAACCTCTAGTGTGATAATAATATTTCAATCAAGCTCACCAAATCTCTAGTTCAACATTAGGGAAAAAAACTCATTGAACTATATATGCATTTCATCAAAAATATTATTCAATATCACATTCTTAAAGTGCTATGTTTCCCTACAGATGATCAAGTTGTAGACATCTTCAAAAAGTCTCTTATAGAAGTGAAGTTTTAGAAACTTCAATCTAAGTTATGAATTCATGAACTTTTCATGAAGGGGGAATAGGATTTAATGTCTCCTTCCTTCTCTTATTGTGTCACAATCGTAAATTCTTCAATCCTATCCCAAGTTGTTCTTAAGGGGATATGTTCATCTCCTCACTTTCTAGTTCATTTGGCTTGCTCAAAACTCAACCTTATATGAGGATAGAACAATACAAAGCCTTCATTTTTCCACTTATATTTTTGCCATGGCTCAACATTACAAAACAAAGGGGGTATATCTAAGAGACTAAAGACATATGGTGAACTAGTAGTGTATAGATCCTACCCATAGGGATTTGAATTATATCTATAGGAACAACACTTTATCCTTTTGAATGCCTCTGTGGGATGTGGTTCAAACAAATGAGGTGAAATTTTATCTCTTAGAGAAGTTTTAAGGCTAGTCATGTATAAGAACATTTCTCATTTGCAAGTTTTTGGACTTAATACTTGTGGTAAGATGGATGAGAGGTGCTCTGGTCATATAGGGTATAACTTTTCAAACTTTAGCATTGGAACTTAACAATATGACAACGATTTGAAAAATCATTTTTTCACATGTTTATAAGAAGATGAAGTATAGTACAACTGATACATGATTCAAATAACGTTTCAGTCAAACTATTGTTGTTTTATATCTCAAGGAGTTTAGAGAGGGATCAAACAAAATGTTTACTTTAGATATATAAAGGGACCATGTGGAGATATGAAGGATGCATATGTATGGATTTGAATATTGAAGATAGAAGATGCAATTTTTTTTCTTGAACATGATATGAGATTTTGTTTACTCGAGAAATGAATGTTCCTACATCAAACTTTCAACCTCTCTCTTAGATAAACCAAGAAGAGATGGGAATGATTACCCTTGTTTTATACCCTAAATGTAACTTAATATTTACCTTCACGGTATCCAGTGAGAATATTTGAACATTTTTAAACATTAGAAAACAATTATGATATTGCATACACTAAACAAATAACTAGATACAAACTAGTAAATAACCAAATGAGTACTACATGATCATATCTCATAAAACATTAGGTCCAATATTCTTTCTTTAGTGTTCTTGCATTTCACAATGACTTTTTTTATTGGCAATATAATTTTCATATTTATGTCAATCCCAATAGTTAACTTAGTTTATTTATTGGTGGTTCTTGTCAATATTATTATTCACTCTGTCATTCTATCAATTCTATTATTGACAATTTTTTTATGTGTCATTTTGTTAGCAACTTTGTGAACATCCTTGTTAACTTGATAGTCTTCAGACTTCACTGGGATTGTCTTTAGACCTAGTAGAGGGAAACATATTCTTTTGCACTTTTGTGTAGCACATTAGATTGTTAGGCATTTTTAGAATTTTAGATGTGTTGGACTTACAACCAATTCACTTCTCATCGAGGTTTTCTCTCATCCATAATGCATTCACATTAGTGATCACTTGTAGATTATCTAGTTCATTTCTTCCATAATGGGATTTTCAAACATGGTATTCAACATCCACAGTTGGTGGATTTTCAAGTGAATATTCATCTAGACGCATAAGGTTTTAGACCATGAGCATCAAGTTGAAGGTTTGCAGAAGTTACTAAATTTCGCATTAGTATTTGTTTCCTGGCAAGTACACTTATACAAACTTACGATTAAGGGGGGGTTGTTAACCTTTTTGCTTACCTTAATTCCAAGTCATAAACCACCTTCCTGTGTGTCATGAGATATAGTCTTTATCCCAAGTATTATCTACTTGGTTACAAGTTAGGATTGATTGTTAATTGGTGGTTGTGATTATTGTAGTATTAGTGTACATAATTTTGTGAATATGATCGATTTGGCATCAAGCCTTTTCCAACCACTTTTCTATTTTCTTGTTCTTTATCATTTTCATTAGGACCCTCTAGAATCTTCTTGAAAGTCCTCACGTGAGCTCGACATTTGTGAGTATTGGGACTTAATGTGGAATCCACTCAATACTATGGTAGCGAAAGCATAAATCAAACCTAAATTGAAATCCACTTGATACTATGGTGATGAAAGCATAAAGCAACTTGTGAGAGGCATAACTTCCTCATATAGAGACTTTGATTGAGGCAATCTTTATGCTATTGGAAATCTCTTGATATGTATAATAAGATCAAAGAATTGCAAAAAATGTATGAAAATTATTTAAGCTAAAAATGTCCAATTAATATTCCTAACAAACTCCAAAATTTTAAAACTCTAAATCACCCCTAATAATTAATAATTAAGTATGAATAAAACAGAGTTATCAAACAAAATTATATGTGTCATATTTCATGAAAAAAACTCAAGAAGAGAAATAGTTAAAAATTTATGTCAAAATCAGCCACATAAAATTCAAAAGACTTGAAATCATTTAAACTTGTCCCCCAAATTATTATTTATATATAAACCCTTTAAATTCCAAAATATTTACATCACAACCATATTTGTAGTTTCTTTTGGTTTAATTTCTGTTTTCTAGATATCCTATCATAGAATGATGTATAGACCAATTATATAAAGACCTTTTTTATATTTTTTTAATTTCTGTTTTCTAGATATCCTATCATAGAATGATGTATAGACCAATTATATAAAGACCTTTTTTATATTTTTTTAAAGTAATGAATGTTTAAGGAACATATTGTAATGTTGGGAATTTGCACTTTGTTATTGTATACATTTATAAATATTGAAGTCATATTTTCAATATAGTGTCCCTCTTATGATGTTCATCACTTTTAATATTAATCGCTTTTTGTCAACTAAGATGTGTGAATGGCTCAAGAATGCCCAAGTAGGTTAAAGGAATACCAAATGAGGGATCCATATATTTGGCATGGGAAGATTTACCTTTGAATTATTAAAAAGTTCATTCGTAATATATTTGTTTTCAAATTTGTATGTTTAACTTTTATTTGAATAGGTGTTTGTTGAATAAAAGGGAGTAAGCTAAAGGTAGATGATTTGTACTTTTTTAGTAATTTTTGTCAAAACCTAATGATGCGATTTTTGTTAAAATCACAATTTTCATTGTTTACAATGCAATTTTGACTGTAGAAATAGATTCAACACCCTCATTTAACTTTGGGGAATCTCATATAATGCAATTCTAACAAACTAAAACTACAATTTCAACAATTTATGACGAATTTGGATTGAAAAAATTGGTGCAAAATCGTCGATTATTTAGCTTACATCAAATAGATGTGTATAACTAGACCACTCATTCACCCAAGTTTCTTTCTTGAATATGAAGAACTCTGTCTTTTCTTTTTTTATCCTTTTTTAGATTATTATATCTCTTATATGCTTTTAGGTATTCATTGTGTTTTTCTCTATCATCTGTTTTCTTAAAAAAAATGTTGCAAGTGTTATGCCTCAGATAGTTTGAAGTGTTCCTTGCAGATGTACCAAAGTGAGGGGTTTCTTTTTATTTTGTAAAGGCCATGTTTTTCAAGTGACAAGCTATCTTATATAGAGTGTTGACCATTAGGTTTAAATTCCCTTGACCAAGTCATGGCAATTCCTCTTGATTTCCACCTCAAGGAGGTGTTGGCTTTGTGGCCTTGTTGACTACCCTTTGAGTGTGTGTCTGATGTCCTTGATGCAAATAAACGTGACACATGGCCCTACTCAATATTTATTTATAGAGGTGATTGTGTTTGTAAGGGTTGTAATACATGTTTTAGAAAACCTATTTTTTCAATACAAAACCTCTCCTCCTAGTCTCTAAAGCCATGACACCATTCCTTAAAGGAGAAGACTGCACCGTTGGAAAGGAGGGAGCTGAGGGAAAATCATCTACTTGGGTTGGTTGGGGCATGACGCCCTCCTTTAGGCTCACCTTACACTTGGTGGAGCCGAATTGCAATTTTTATTGTTATTTTATGTTATTATGTGGTTTGGTCCCCAACATGTGGGTGTACAAATCTAAAATTTTATAATTTTTAGTTAGCTTTGTAGGCTTGGATTGTAAAGGTTAAGGGTTGTCTCATATAAACAAGACAACCTCAACTCATTTGTAAGACATGGACACGAGTTCAAATTCTATATATTTTTCTTTTCCTCTTGGTATATTGGAGCTTTTGAGTGTTGTACACCTCTCTCTTTGGCATGTAATCAATGGAGAATTTTTAGGGTTTCTACTATCTTGCAAGGTTGATCCTAAGAATCATTGTAATAACTTGTGGAAAAGGAAGGACATATGAAGTATATCTTGGTCTCTTTCTTGGTCAATGTTGGTAAGATCTCTCCATTTTCTTGTTTGGAATTTATTTTGCGCCTTGGGTAGGATAAATTATAATTTTTTATTAGCATCTTGTCAATTTGTTTTTTAGGAGAACTTCGCCTTGAAGGATCTCTCCATGGTGGGACTTGGATCTCATATTTTTTCCTAATTAGGCTTTTTGGATACTTCGACCTAGTATTGGGTTACTAGACTCTTTCCCTCTAAGTTGCTAAATCTTAAATAACCAAATTGAGTAGGCCTATGTTGACCTCAACCTCTAATTGCACTAGGGGCTGAAAAGACATCGGTTGAGTAGGCCCACATTGACCTTGATCTCTAATTGCACTAATGTTGAAAATACTAAGGTCATAACTCCTTATTTGACACTCTTTTTTAATCAAAATTCTATTGTACATTTATTACAAAAACCCAAAAAATATAATATTAGAAAATCCCTAAAAATTGTATCTCAAAAAAATATTTGGAAATTGGAAATTTTTCTCCCACAAAAAGATGTGCCCTAGTTAAATTAATGGTGGATAGTGAAGGGTTTTTTTATCCTATGGTTGATATGTTAGATATCTTAATATTCATGTCAACTAGGGTTTTGTATTATAGATATCTTATTGCAGGTGCAATAGTTCTTTCACCAAGTTTGAAGGACTAAAAGGTAGTTTCCAAGGTTATTTTGGACCCTTAGGGGATTGGAAGTTCATTAGAGAATATGTTGAGTAGGACCATACTCTATTTGAGGGTTGTTATAAATCTCATATCAGATTTTATATTCCATTTTCAGAACTATCGTGAGTCCTCTTCTTCACCCTCATGTTCATCCCCCTGACCTTCAACAAAAGGTGTTCTTCGTATAGTAAGGGTGACATTGTTATGCATGATTTTTATCAAGTTTTTTAATAATTATTCACTGCTGCAATATTATAACAATGCAATTTTGATGTAAAATTTATTGGGATACGTGAAATCATTGAAATTCAAGTACTTGTTAGCTATTTAGTACTTCTAGTCTACCTTAAAAAAATTCCCCATGGTTTTATCCATAGATCCTAGAGAGTGTCCTCTTTTGAGGAAGCGCATTGGGATACATGAAACCATTGTAATTGGTAAATTAGAGGGTGTTTGGTATTTCTATCTGGACCTACAATTGCACCCTGGTCCAATAGTCCTTGTTTCCTTGAGGGTGCACTTTTTGTAGTGATTTCCTTGGGAATTGTGACATTGTCTTGGGAAATGTGAAATCGCCTTAAGGCATGACACTTGTTGAATTTTTTTATATATTGAATTAATCCATTATTGTATGATTATCATGTATTACTTAATATATTTTTACTCCGATAAGGAACTGATCACATATATTAAGGTCTTGTGAAAGGTATTTGTATTTTGTTGGTGTTTATAGGTGTTTTCATTGATTAGGGTATCCTCTTGGGGTTGGAGTTACCCAAAGTGTTGAGAGATTAGAATGTTGTGACATTGGGTCTTCTCTCTCTCGAGATTACTGACACTATCCCTATCCCACACAACCTAGTTGTGTTAGGGATGCTAGTTTAGTGATAAAAGTATGTATTGTACCTAGCCTTCAAAAAACTGTTATGTATTGTGCCTAGCCTTCACTTGTTGGTTTAGGGGGATTTTCCTTGGTTATTTTTTGTCTCTATCATCCCCTTATTTCAAGATGTATTTTATTTATTATACCTACCATTCACTTGTTGGTTTAGTGTTTTGAGTAGTCTAAACGAGCGATAATTTTTCCTCTTTTTAACAACGTTTCTTGGTAGGATTTTGACAAAATCTGAGAAGAATTATTTAAATTCTAAAAAATCAATGTTAAAATTACTTAATCGAGATGCCTTGGGGTATTCAAGGTCATTGAATTGTTTTATACATTCATGAATGTGATTTGAATATCACAAAATCCAAATTAAAAAAAAGGATTGTCGGATTCGAATAAAAAATTCACCGGAAAGGCAAGATTGTTGGGTGTTTAGACTCATTCTTAG
The DNA here is from genome assembly GCA_001517045.1 of Pseudotsuga menziesii. NCBI lineage: Eukaryota > Viridiplantae > Streptophyta > Pinopsida > Pinales > Pinaceae > Pseudotsuga > Pseudotsuga menziesii. Next base: position 47,080 of record LPNX010349979.1, on the reverse strand, counting down.
GCTTACCCTTTTTCGTTCAAAACTTAGATATTACATATATTAATTGAAGCTTAGATATTGCATCTGGTAATCAAAACTTAGATATTGCTTCAGCTAGTGGTAGTCATTCAAAGCATCCCTCTTTCCAAACTTAAAACACTTTTTTGATTTGCAAATTTGGAAAGAAAAGGAAACAAGGTGAAAGGAAAGAATATATTTTTAGTCACTTGTTTTTCATATGATTGTGCATATGGCCTTTTGAAATTAATTTTGTAGAATGATACCGAGGGAAATATATAGAATGTAACAATTGAAGTATAAGGCTCCACTTGGGGTTATATGTTCATGAATTTACAAACCATAGTAATATGAGAAGAGAAATCATAATAGATCACAATTTTAATTATATTCGAGACAACTGAAAAATGGAAAGTGAACTCTATGAAGCTTGCAATCAGCATCTGAGGAGAAATGGAATCTTCAGCGAATTATCATTCTTTTAGTATAAATCTCAAATAAGTTGTAATTCTAAGAGGATGATAGAGTAGGGGATTCGGTCTACATGTTGTGTACCGAGCATTGACTCAAATTTGAATGGTATTTATAGCCTTTTAACTATGCTTTAATATTTGCACAAATTGTTTCCATAAATGTTGTATTGAAGGAGACAAAGATAACTGGGGTTTCAAATAATTGGAAACCCTTAGTATTGAATTTTTGAAATCCTTTTACCTGTCAAAATTTCAGGATGCCAGTATATTACTAGACATGGAAAGATTTTTTACCAATTAGCAAAGTAACATGTGAAACAACCTTGGAAAAAATACAAATTAACTGCACACATTATAGGCACCCTTAACTCATATAAATTTACATCCTTTTAATTTTATATTAAACCGAGAAAGATTGTTTACCAAACCAATCAACGTGTGCAACTATAAAGAAAGCAATAAAAAATTCATTTGGTAAAGCCTTGATGAATTCAAATTAATTGTAGATGTTATGGATAGCGAATTCATAGATATTTCTTCTTCAATAGAAAAATATGACTCCCAATTCTGTGTCCAAGGGGATCGAGTAAGCTCCAATTAATCCAAATCCGATTTTCTTGAGTAGAAAACAATCAACCCCAATTTTATTTTTTAACCCATTTTTGCTTTTTATTTTTCTCCTCATTCTCAAATCTGTATTTATGATGCAATCAGTTTCTTTGTAGTTGATAGCCATGTGAATGTTTTATATTGATGCTTGTTTAATTCTAGCATGCCTTGGATATGTGCAAACCTATGAAAACATTGTTATTGGTGATGGGTTTTAAAGTTGGATTAATTAAAAGACATTGTAATTGTTAGTTAATTTAACCACCGATATGAATGTGAGTTCATATTGGGAAACTATCAATATTAATAATACATGACACTTTTATTAGTCCCTACTTAGCATGGGATATAGTGAACGTGTTCGTTTGTAGTTCGGTTGTATTGGAAAACACTCTAGATATGGGCATTTTCATATGGTTTTTGTGAGGTCTTAAGTGCTTTGGGTGTACGTCTGGAAATCCTCAAGTCTGATCCTGATGTATATTTTTCATGGGGTTGGTTAATCATCTGGTTCGTAGGTGACATTGGCCATGAGGATTTGGATCCGAGGAGGTGGAAACGTTGTGGCATCAGGGTTTCGATGGGTGGATTTATTGTTTTGTTTTCAATTTTATTGTGGGTTTAATGAGGTTCTCAAATCGAGGATTGGGTTTAATGTGGTTACTTATTATTTTATCTGGTATTTTATTTCTTTGGGATTGTTGTTTATTGTGGCTATGGAGAAGAGGCTGTTGGATTTGTTAGACGTTGTTGTTGCAGGGGGTGTTATGATTTCCATTGAGGAAGGTTATTGTGGGTCAGGGATGATTTTAAGGAACCATACTTATTTAAAAGTGTATAAATGTTGGTGAATCTTACCAATTCTTAAAACGTCAACTATAAAATGTTTGGCGATATTTTAAAAAATACATTTTAATTTCCAAGGATTTTATATCATTTAAATAATAATTTGGCGATTTTTAGGGTGAAAAAATTTTACCCCATCAAAATTGGGTGAAACAGGGCTTCAAAAAATGCAAAATGGTGAATCGCTTTTTGGAGAAAAACATGGAAAATATCCCATGGGGTAAAATTCACCCCTAAAATCATCCCTGTTGTGGGTGCTTTGGATTTTCGATGTTTACACTATTATCTCCTTGCTTTGGATTTCAGGTGTGGTTGTTGTGGTTTGATTTCCAATGGTGGTGTTTTAATTCCTTAGAGTTTGGTTGCACATGTTGTGTTAGGTCAATGAATTATCCCATCTTGTGGGCATCGTTACCTTTTCCCCATCTTGTTGTTTGGGTTTGTGTAACACCCTGGTATTAAAACTGTACATGATGTAAATATTGCTATTAAATCATGGCGAGGAGCTCAAGGCCAAGGCACTGCCATCGATTTGGTGTTCGTGTATCGACGATCAAGATCAATGTCGAAGGTTATAGTGCTATTTAGGCACAATATATTTTGAGATATCATGTAAATATGTAATTTAATAAAATACCACAACTAGCTATGCACTGCAACAAAAGAGATGGGGGCATGATTTCACAAGGAATAGGGAGGGGAGTTATTAAAACCCTTGAGCCAATAGGGTGAGGCCAGATGTCAATGGGAGAACCCATAAACCCTCATCTACCCATTTTGTCCTCTACACTCAATCATTCAATTCTTCCAGAAGTTGGTTGAGGCAGTTAATGCCTTAGTAAGGGGGAGGCATGGAAGTCAATTTTGTGCCTAAGCAAGCCTGAAGACTTTGGGAACCCATATTCTATATTATGGGGAAATTAATCACCCAGGAAATGTGTGTTCAAGTTCATTCTTTCCTTATCCCTTAATCATGTGAAGGAAGGAGGGGAGGGGGTTGTTTTTCATTGTTCATGGTTGATTGTTCATTGTTGTTCTTCAGTATCCGTTCTTTCCCATTCATGCAGGAGGATGAATATTTACCTATCCTTGGCTAGGAACCCTGGTTGTTATGTTACAACGTTGTTCTGTATTACAGAGTGGTATGGAACCCTAGTTTTCTGTATTACAGAGTGGAACCTTGTTTTTCTCTAGTACCTTGTGGTTTTTTGTTATGTGTACCTTGGTTTGGGTATGGACTGTATGTAAGAATTAGGAGTGGAGGAGACGTCAAATAGGCTTGATAAACCTAGTGAAGAGAGGAACCTCACAAAAAGATAATAGTGGTTGTCGAATATTCTATGCACACCCTGAAAAGCACTGGAAGGGAAGGTATGGTCCGAGGGACTTTGTAGTAGAGAAGGGGATAATTCCTTGTGTTGGGTGTGTAAGTATTGTGGATGCCGGGCCAGATAGATCTTTTGGAGGTGTCCCTAACTCTGTGAATGAGATCACTAGCTTAGCCATTTTTCCTTTCCACTGCCTTAGCAGCCTGATAAACCCAAAAGTAGATTGGCTTGGCTGACAGCTTGATAAATCCAATTGTATATTGGCTTGGCTGGGAAGCCTGTAAACCCAATCGTATATTGACTTGTCTAAACAGCCTGATAAACCCAACTATTTGTTGGCTTGGATGTGTCTTGATGTGCATTTGGCCATGTGTGAACCACTTCTTGAGTAGCCTGATAAACCCAACAGTGTGTTGGTGTGGCTGAGTAGCCTGATAAACCCAACTATTAGCTGGCTTGGCTAGACCTTAATGCAAATTTTTATTGTGTGAATAACTATATGAGTAGCTTGATAAACCCAACAGTGTGTTTTTTGTCTGAATATCCTGATAAAACCAACTATTAGTTGGCTTGGTTGGACTTTAAGTGAATATTTTCTATGTGTGAGTCATTTCCTGCAACCTGATAAACCCAGTCGTGTATTGGCTTGGTTGGACAACCTGATAAACCCAAGTGTAGGTTGGCTTGGATGTGTTTGATGTGTTATGGCTATGTGTGAGCCTGTTGTTACCTAGTTCCTTGTGGAAATCATGCCAGATCGGGGGTAGAAGTTGTGTTGAGAGATTGATGAACACAATTGGCCTATGGTTAGGTGGAACATTGCAGCGACATAGCTAGTTGTGGGACAACTTCATGTTCAAGATAGGTATTCTTTGTTTACATTATGCAATGTATTTATTTAAGAATTATTATGAATGTGTTGAATGCTTGGTAAAGATTCAAGTAGAGTTTACTATTGTTATACTTTCCTACATTTTACATCTGCATATGCCTTTTCGTTTCCAATGCATTTTGCTTAAGTCCATGGAGGCTAGAAGCATGGTTACAGAGTCAGAATGCATCTGACTTAAGCTTTTCCACACCCCAAAATCTTCCTGTGGAAGGCGGAAGGTGGGAGACGAAAAAAGAAGTTGAAGCAAGGCAAAATGTTGGTTTTCCGCACCTCGAAATCCACTGCAGAAGGCAGAAGTCAGGAGGTGGAAATCGGAAAACAGAAAAAGAAATAAGTCCAAGTGTTGGTTTTCTGCTACCCAGAGTTCGCTCGTGGAAGGTGGAAGGTGGAAAGAGGATGGTCAATAAGTAAAGGTATCATTTTGTGGTTTTCTGCGATCCGGAGTTAGTTGTAGAAGGCAGAAAACAGAAAGCAGAAGGTGCATAAATGACTCCATCGTATCTTAAGTTTCCACTACCCGAAGTCCGCAGCGAAATGCAAAATGTGGAAAGTGGAGGGAAGAAACCGAAAAGCAAAAATTAAAAGATAAAGGTAAGTGATTATTGGTTTTTGCTATCTAGAGTTATCGCGGAAGGTGAAAAGTGGAAAGCATAAAAGTGAAAGGTAACCAAATCGCATTATTGGTTTTTTCGCTACCCAGAGTCTGCCGCAGAATGCGGAAAGAAGAAGGCGGAAAGGTAAAAAAGGAACATTGGGAGAAATTAAGAATTCTGCCTACCACAATCCACATTAAGGAATGTGGAAGGAGGAAGGCAAAAAAGTCAAGTTCAGTGCGGAAATGACTTTTCTACTTACATAATGGATTTGTGAGCTACGAAACGACCGTTACAATGGGGTTTAATCCTAAGAATGAATGTTAAAGGATTGATATGACCCATGACTATGTTTAAAGAGAAATAAATCATAAATTTTAATTTATTATACACATCAGTCAGGTGCATGGGCACGTGGGTACATGTTTAGAAAGGTATCAGAGTAGTGTAGTAGCAGTTTCACATTCCTCCCCTGTGTGATATAGGGGTACGTGACATTGCGGTATCAGAGCAGTGTAGTAATAGTTTCGCATTCGTCCCTTATGTGAGATAGGGTTACATGGCATTGTGGTATCAGATATATGGGTTTCAACCCCATCGCCTTTTGGGAACATCTAGTTCCTCCGCATTATGGAAAACTTGTGCTAACCATAAAAGTTTCTTTGGAATAAATAGTTGCAGAAAGAAAACTGCAGTGAAACAACCGAAAGGTAATTTTTAAACTTCTGAGATTATTGCGCAGCTAACAATTGTGTTTATGAACACATTTTGCATAATCCTAGTCACCTCAAAGGAAACATTCTAGATAGTGCAGTTTAGAAAGTTTGGCCCAACCAAGATGATCATCATGGATGATGCACAAGATCCCTATGAGCTCGAGGAGGATTCCATGGGGTAAAATGTACATGTTGCGAATGCTAAAATATAATCCAATGGGAGAAGATATCAAGAGACTCCCCTAGATATTGCAGCCACCATGAGGAGCCAAAGGGTGGGGTTGCAAAGTTGCAGAGAAGATATGAGAGGATAATTAAAGCTCAGGAAGAGAAACATAAGTTTAACGCAACCATGCTACAGATTTTGACAAACATCCAAAGGTGGATAAACACTGGGCATCGGCCAGCAAATCCAGAAGGGACTGGTAATAGTTCAATAATAAATCCCTGCAAGAGGTCCAACATCTCTAGAAAAGGGTCTTCTAGTGGATCCTCTGACTCTAAAGAATCCATTGGGGGTTCAATCTCTTCATCTCGCATGAATAAGACAAAGACGTATCACCAGAATAGTTCACATGAGGAATTTAAGAAGGAAAAGCCTCCTATGTTTGATGGTGAGGTAAAGTCCGGTCAAGAATCTAAAGCTTGGATTCTTGGGATGAGAAAGTATTTTCGAGTCCAAGACTAATATGGAAATATGAAGGAAAGGGTATCCATATTCAACTTAAATGGAAGAGAATCTATATGGTGGGAGCACCTCATCCAAGTGAAGAAGATTAATGAAAGAAGGATTGTGTGGAAGAAGTTCAATAAATATTTAAAATAGAAGTACCTCTCTAATAGGTACTATGATGATAATATTAAAGAGTTCCATGCGCTAAGATTGGAACAACTAACCATGGAAGAATATGAAAACAAATTCTTGGAACTGTTGAGGTATGTCAGGTATATTAGAGTTGATAAAGTGAAAATTCAACATTTTCTAAGTGGACTACCTAAGGCATATAAAGACAAGATTGAGTTTGATGAACCACGAACTCTAGAAGAGGATATAAGGAAATCCAAGTATTTCTATGATCAGAACAAAGGCAGACCTGATTTCCATAAGGCATGGAAGGACAAAAAGAATGAGAAGTTTTACTAAAGGAAGAAAGGTTTCAAACCCTCTCACTTTTCAAGTCAGCAAAGGAAGCCATCACATGCTATGACTAAGCCATCTAGAATGATGGGAGACAAGCTAAGAGATCCAAAGGATCCAAGAGAACCACTCCAATGTTGGGGATGTGAAGGAAACCATATGCGTAGAAACTATCCACAAGAGAATGGGAATGTAAGGCATGTTCACAACATCTAAGGAGTAGAAATGATGGGTCAAGTGGCAAGGACCATCCCTAGAATCTATGCAGCGCTGGAGGACCTCCACAAAAATCATTAATCAATTGTGGTTGAAGTTAAAGGTAATATTGTTGAGCAATCTGTTTATGTTTTGATTGACCCTAGATCTACTCAAGGCTATATCACTCCTAAAATTGTTGAGATTTGTGCTTTTAAGAAATTAAATCATAGAAAATCATGGTTAGTTCAACTAGCCACTGGAACCAAGAGAAAAGTTAGTGAAGTGGTAGAGAAATATCCATTAGTCATGGATGGGCTACTTACTTATGCAAACCTTAATATTCTGCCACTTAGTTCCTATGATATTCTCATTGGAATGGACTAGTTAGAAGCACACAGAGTTAAGCTTGACTGTTACAACAAGACATTTGAAGGCATGGATGAGGAAGGAAACCCAAGGGTTGTAAGAGGAATTCCAAAGGTGATTTTTGTTAGGCATATTTCAGCAATGTAGCTGAAGAAGTTTCGTAGGAAAGGTTGTAGATTGTATGTAGCCCATGTTTTGGAGGCAATGGAGAATTAAACTCCTAGGTTGGAGGACTTTCATGTATTGCAAGAATTTAGGGATGTTTTTCCCAATGAAATTCTAGGAATTACTCCAAAAAGAGACATTGATTTTATAATTGACCTTGTGCCTGGAACAACACCAGTGTCCAAGACACCCTACAAGATGAGCACACGAGAATTCCTAGAGCTAAAGATGTAGTTCTTGGAATTCTTGGAAAATAAATATATCAGGCCAAGTGTGTCCCCATGGGGAACACCAGTTCTATTTCTGAAAAAGAAATATGGGACACTCAGGTTATGTATTTACTACAGGAAGTTGAACAAAGTCACTGTGCAGAATAAATACCCTTTGCCTCGAATTGATGACATTTTTTTATCAAATGAGAGGAGCAAAGGTATTTTCAAATATTAACTTGAGTTCTGGTTACCATCAGGTAAGAATCAAAGATGAAACTATTCATAAGACAACCTTTAGAACAAGGTATGGACAATATGAGTTTGTGGTTGTACCATTTGGTCTCACACATGCACCATCTATATTTATGTGTCTCATGAATAATGTTTTTAGAAAATATCTTGACAAGTTTGTTCTTTTCTTCCTAGATGACATTCTTATTTGTTCTAAGAATGAAGAAAAGCATGAAGAACATATGAGAATGACAATGAAATTGCTAAGGGAGCATAAGCTGTATGCAAAGTTGAGAAAATGTGACTTGTATAAATATAAATTCATTAATTGGGTCACATTATCTCAGATGAAGGAATATCTGTGGACCCTAAGAATATTTAACCCATTATGAATTGGCCAACTCCAAGAAATGTGACAGATGTGAGATATTTTATGGGACTTGCAGGGTACTATAGGAGATTCATTGAATGATTATCCAAGGTCTCACATTCAATCACTTCCTTGCAAAGGAAGGGGATAAAGTTTGTATAGACACCAAGATGTGAGGAAAGATTTCAACAGTTGAAGAATCTTCTCACTAGTGCACCAATTTTGAAAATTGTAGACCCAGAAAAAGACTTTGTGGTGTGTATTGATGCATGCAATAAAGGACTTGGAGGAGTTATTATGCAAGACAACCACGTGGAATGCTATGAGTCAAGAAAGTTGAAGGATCATGAGAAGAACTATGCTACTCATGATTTAGAACTCATAGCCATAGCACATGCTCTCAGTATGTGGAGACATTACTTAATGGGAAGGAAATTTGAGCCGAGGAAAGACCATTGTGGTCTGAAATACTTGTTTGATCAGCCAACTTTAAATGCTAGGAAAGCTAGATGGTTGGAATTTTTGTGTGAATTTGATTTTGAAATCAAACACATAAAGGGAAAAAAAAACAAGGTGGTTAATGCACCTAGTAGGAAGGTACATGAAACCTCATGTGACATATCTTAGTATTTTCCAACCATATTTAAGGCAACAATTATTAACCATATTGTTGAGGATGAAATGTACGTGCTGATAAAGGACAAGTTGCAGCAGCAAAGCCTTGAAAGTAAGTACGAGGAGTATAAATTGGAAGAATATGAACTTCTTACTTATAAGAATATAATTTACATTCCAAATGTGGCATACTTGAGGAGAATTGTTATAGATGAGATCCATCAAGATCCATATCTTGGTCACCCAGGATATCAAAACATGGTTGTTATAGCCAAAAAGCAGTATTTTTAGCTAGGAATGAAAAAGGTCATTGCTGAGTATATTTCTAAGTGCATGAAATGTCAGTAGGTGAAGGTTGAGCATCAACACCCAGCAGGTTTATTGCAACCTTTTCCAGTTCCGGAATGGAAATGGGAAGTCATTTCCATGGATTTTATTACAGGATATCCAATGACTATGAGACAACATGATTCCATCATGGTTGTGGTGGACAAGTTAACCAAGACATCACCAGGATATCAAAACATAGTCGTTATAGCCAAAAAGCAATATTTTTAGCCAGGAATGAAAAATGTCATTGCTGAGTATATTTCGAAGTGCATGAAATGTCAGTAGGTATAGGTTGAGCATCAACACCCAACATGTTTATTGCAACCTTTTCCAGTTCCGGAATGGAAATGGGAAGTCATTTCCATGGATTTTATTACAGTATTTCCAATGACTATGAGACAACATGATTCCATCATGGTTGTGGTGGACAAGTTAACCAAGACATCACATTTTATACCGATTAAGTCCACATATAAAGCTGAAGCCATTGCAAAAAAAATCATGAAGGAAATTTTCAGATTGCATGGATTTCCTAAGGCAATAATTTCTGACAGGGATACCAAGTTTACTTCCAATTTTTGGAAGGGTATGTTTGCATATTTGGGTACAAAGCTGAACTTTAGCACCGCTTACCATCCACAAACCGATGGGAAAACAGAGAGAGTGAATCAAGTGCTTGAAGACATACTTCGCATGTATGTAATAGGCAAACCATCCAAGTGGGAGGATTATTTACACTTGGTAGAATTTGCATATAATAATGGACAACAAGCATCATTGGCAATGAGTACATATGAAGCTTTGTATGGATGAAGATGTAGGACACCAGTGACTTGGGATAACCTAGTGAATAGGATTTTTCTTGGTCCATAATTGCTTAAGGAAATGGAGCAAGAGGTTGTAAATATCGAGCAGAACCTGAAAGCAGCCCAAGATAGATAGAACAGATATGCAGATAAGCATAGAGTGCACAGGGAGTTCAGTGTTGGGGATCATGTTTATCTTAGAGTGAGGCCAAGGAAGAGTTACCTGAAGCTTGGGAATTGTAACAAGATGTCACCTAGATATTGTGGGCCATTTGAAATGCTTGAAAGAATAGGTCCAGTTGCATATAGACTTGCATTGCCTACTAGCACTAGAGCTCATAATGTTTTTCATGTTTATTTTCTTAAGAAATATGTACATGATCCTAACCATGTGATTAATTGGGATGTGATCCAGTTGGAACCCGATGGAGAGTTCCAAACTGAGCCATTGTGCATCCTCGACAAGAAGGTCACAGTGCTCTGGAACCGAGCTGTCGGGTAGGTAAAGGTGCAGTGGAAGCACTACATTCTTGATGAGGCTACGTGGGAGCTGGAGGATTCCATGAGAGTGGCACATCCCTTTTTTTCAATTTTGTAGAGCATTGAGGATAGTGCCAATGAAGAGGGAGGGGAATGTAACACCCCAGTTTTTTCCCCATGGTATTAAAATTGTACATGATGTAAATATTGTCATTAAATAATCGCGAGGAGCTCAAGGCCAGGGACCTGCTATTGATTTGGTGTTTGTGTATCGATGATCAAGATCGATGCCGAAGGTGATAGTGCTAGTTAGGCATAGTATATTTTGAGATATCATGTAAATATGGAATTTAATAAAATACCACAACTAGCTATGCACTGTAACGAAAGAGATGGGGGCATGATTTCACAAGGAACAGGGAGGGGAGTTATTCAAACCCTTAAGCCAATAGGGTGAGGTCATATGTCAATGGGAGAACCCATAAACCCTCAAATACCATTTTTTTCTTATGCACTCAATCATTCAATTCTTCCAGAAGTTGGTTGAGGCAATTAATTTCTTGGACAGGGAGAGGCAGGGAAGTCGATGTCATGCCTGAGAAAGCCTATAGTCTCTGGGAACCCGCATTCTGGCTTATGGGGCAAGTAATCACCNACCTAGGAAATGTGTGCTCGATTTCATTCTTTCCTTATCCCTCAGTTGCAAGAAGGAAGGAGGGGGGGGGGGTTGTTCATTATTCGTAGTTGATTGTTCATTGTTGTTCTTCAGTATATGTTCTTGCTCATTCACGCAGGAGGAGGAATATTCACCTATCCTTGGCTGGGAACCCTAGTTGTTATGTTACAATATTGTTCTGTATTACAGAGTGACATGGAACCCTGGTTGTATGTGTTACAGAGTGGAACCCTGTTTTTCTCTAATACCTTATTGTTTGTTGTTATGTGTACCTTGGTTTGGGTTTGAACTGTATGCAATACTTAGGATTGGAAGAGACAAAAAATTGGCTTGATAAACCTAGTGAAGAGAGGAACCTCACACAAAGATAAAACTGGCTAGTGAATCTTCTATGCACACCTTGAAGAGCACTGAAAGGGAAGGTATGGCCCGAGGGACTGTGTAGCAGAGAAGGGAATACTTCCTTGTGTTGGGTGTGTATTTATTGTGGATGCCAGGCTAGATAGATCTTGTGGAGGTGTCCTAGATCTGTGAATGAACTCACTAGCTTAGCCATTCTTCCTTTCCACTACCTTATCAGCTTGATAAACCAAAAATTAGATTGGCTTGGCTGACAACCTGATAAACCCAATTGTATATTGGCTTGTCTTGGTAGCCTGATAAACCCAATCATATATTGGCTTGGATGAACAACCTAATAAACCCAACTATTAGTTATCTTGGTTGTGTCTTGATGTGCATTTGAACATGTGTGAATCACCGCCTAAGTAGCCTGATAAACCCAATAGTTTGTTGGCTTGGTTGTGCAGCCTGATAAACCCAACTGTTAGTTGGCTTGGCTGAACATTAAGTGAATTTTTCTTATGTGTGAATCACTTCCTGAGTAGCCTGATAAACCCAATGATGTGTTGTCTTGGTTGAACAGCCTGACAAACCCAACTGTTAGTTGGCTTGGCTAGACCTTATGTGAATATTGGTTATGTGTGACTTACTTCCTGTAGCCTGATAAACCCAATTATGTATTGGCTTGGCTGGAAATATTGATAAACCGAACTGTAGGTTGGCTTGGCTGTGTTTGATGTGTTTTGGCTATGTCTGAGCCTGTTGTTCCCTAGTTCCTTGTGGAAATCATGCCCATTTCGAGGGTGGCAGTTGTGTTAAGAGATTGATGAACAAAAATGGCCCATGGTTGGGTGGAACGTTGTAGCGACATAGCTAGTTGTAGGACAACTTCATCTTCAATAAAAGTATTCTCTATTTACATTCTACAATGTATTTGTTTAAGAATTATTATGAATGTGTTGAATGCTTGTTAAATATTCAAGTAGAGTTTATTGTTGTTATACTTTCTTTCATTTTACATCTGCATATGCCTTTTGGTTTCCAATGCATTTTGCTTAAGTCCATGGAGGCTATAAGCATTGTTACAGAGTTAGAATGCATCTGACTTAAGCGTTTCCACACCCTGGAATCTGCCTATAGAAGGCAGAAGGAGGGAGTCAGAAAGAGAAGTTGAAACAAGGAAAAATGTTGGTTTTCCACACCTCAAAATCTTCCTGCGGAAGGAGGAAGCATAAAAAGAACCAAAAATTCTAAGGCAAAATGTTGGTTTTCCACACCCTAGAATCCGCTACGAAAGGCAGAAGGCAGGAGGCGAAAATCGTAAAAAAAGAAAATGAAATAAGGCCAAGTGTTGGTTTTCTGCTACTCATAGTCCTCCCATGGAATGCGGAAGGTGGAAGGTGGAAAGCGGAAGGTGAACAAGTAAAGGTATCATTTTGTGGTTTTCCATGATCTAGAGTTCGTTGTAGAAGGCAGAAAGCGGAAAGTGGAAGGTGAATAAATGAATACGTCATATCTTAAGTTTCCACTAACTGAAGTCCACAGTGGAATGTGGAAAGTAGAGGGCAGAAAGAAGAAATATGAATTTAAAATATAAAGGTAAGCAAATAGTGTTTTTCCTCTATCCGGAGTTGTTGTAGAAGGTGGAAAGTGGAAAGCAGAAAAGTGAAAGGTAACCATATCAAATTATTGGTTTTCTGCTACCTGGAGTCCGCCACAGAATGCAGAAAGTGGAAGGCAGAAAGGTAAAAAGGAACACTGGGTGAAATTAAGAATTCCATCTACCACAAGCCGCATTGAGGAATACAAAAGGCGGAAGGCGGAAGGAAAAATTTAGAAAGGTCAGGTTCAGTGCGGAAATGACTTTTTTGGTTACATAATGGATCTGTGAGTTGTGGAATGACTCTTACAGTGGTTTTTAAGCCTAAGAATGAATGTGAAAGGATGAACATGACCCATGACTGTGTTTAAAGAGAAATAAACAATAAATTTTAATTGACTATGCGCATCAATCAGGTGTGTGGGAACGTGGGTACATGTTCAAAAAGGTATCAGAGCAGCGTAGTAGCAGTTTAACGTTCCTCACCTATGTGAGCTAGGGGTACATGACAATTTAATTTATGCATAGTAGTTTGGAGGTAAATGTTTCTTCTATTTTTTATAATAACTTGTTGTTACGTTGCAAGGTTCCTATGTGTTGGATTATGAGTGCTTTGGATGGTTTTGGAGCTTTGCAAGTGTTTTTTTTTGCTTGGGGGGTTTTCTTTTCTTTGGCGATGGTGGTGTGGTTGTGTTGGATGCTTGACGTGATTCATCTGATCTACCTTTCTGTAATTGCACCAAGTAATAATTTATATTCTGGGTGCCAATCTTGTTTGATGGTTCTTATGTAGGAGGGTTATAATGAATGCATTTGTTTGGGGCTTGGACAATCCCAGTAGAGACTTCGGTTTTAACATTTAACATATGTTTTTCACATGGATTTTAATTTATGTGTTAATGGTGTGTTAATTGTTTTGGATGATGTTTGTTCCCGGTCATTTCAAATTTGGTCCACACATTTGAAACTATGAGTTTAGGATATTTGGAAATATCAACTTATTGTTGTAGTTTGTCAAGTCCTTTTTCTTTGCAATATCCATTTCCTTAGTCGTATCATTAAGTATCTCAGGTGCATTGGTTCCTTAGGTGAAGGCTTGATCGCAACAATATTTGACCTAGCCTTCTTTGGTTTATTATGATTTGTTTTTTTATTGGAGCCATATAAAAAGTCTTGTGTGTCATCCATTTCGAACAACAAATTACATTATTAGAGTTAGGTATAAATTTGTTTTGAAAATAAAATTGAAGTGGAAAACTTGAACTGAAAGGTGTATTAACTCCCCCCCACGCTTTTTAATAAGCTTATCCTTTGAAGCCTCACCCTTGCTTAAGTTTTGAGTGAACAAAAAAACGTTAAGGAGAATAATTGCGCCTTTATTTGAACAACATATTTTTTTTTTACAAAGGAGAATAACTAATATGCTCATTCTCAAGGGTATGTTACTTTTAATTCATTTCCAGGTTTTTATTTAAAACTTCCATTTGTCGACAAACACAAATTATGTAACATACCGTTTGGGAATCATAGTATGACTGACAATTTTTGTGTGGACGTAGCCCATTTTGGGTGAACCATGTTAGAGTCTATGTCTCTCTTGTAATGTGTTTTAATATTTGCATCTTGTTTATTGTTTATTGTTATTGCTTTGTGATCCTATTTTTCTAACACAAATTGTCATACGTATTTCTTTTTTCTATTATGAACAATAATGATTTATGTGAGGCACATAACATAAGCAAGAATGTCATTGAATTTGTGTTTTCAATCTATATATTAACAAAAAAGTAGGGTTTTTTCAATCAATCTTGAAGCATAAGTGCTTTTAAACCCATCCTAAGTCCAAAGGCAACACGCAAATATATTAACGCTCAATGCAAGGGAATAACCCTTTATCCAACTACACCGTAATCAAGCTTAAAATCACATCAATACACCATGCATGTAAGCCATTGGCATGGAGAATTGAACAATGGATTTACAAAACCTGCTAGCAATGTCTAAAGAATTTGAAATACAATTTTTAGATGTCTAAAGAATTTGAACAAGGGCAGCCAAGCTTGCAAGCTGTTGATGTATTTGTAACTTCGGAATGTATTCACTTGTATATCTTATGTATTCTACCCTAACTTTTAGTGTGGGAAGTGTCTGTAATGTATTTCAGTCATGGCATGCCCTGATGTTCCTATCGGGAGATTCAATAATGTAAACAAGTCATGTAAAGTCATTGTGGGTAACCCTCCTGTTGATCAAGGGTTAAAGTCCCCGCAGTTGTGCGGCCCTAACCATTAAACTCTCCTAGAGAAGTCGGCCCTAGTGAGTTATTGTCAAGTCAGGAATTAGTATAAATAGAGAGTGAGCCTCTCTATTTATCACACATTCACTCACACTCAGTTGTAGCACATAACTGAGAGAGAAGAAGTTGTTGGGACAAGAGAGAGAGAGACTACTGCTGTCGGGAAATCATCTTACTGTTTTGGGGGTTTTGCTTTTGGTGCTGATTTTATCTTTGAGGAAGTTGTGGGGTTTTCTCCTTTATGGTTTCCCCAAGGAAAAACTTTGTGTTCATTGTCTCTTATGTTTAATTGTTGTGCTTGTTATTCTCTCAGTTAAAGATCCTAAGATAATGCTAGCTTGAAAGATAAAAATCTAACATGGTATCAGAGCTAACCTGAGAAGAAGACACTATGCAGCTGCAGAAACTAGGGCTTCATACTTTTTGGATATCTCTCCACATATTTTCAACAAAAGAAGGTTGGGATGACTCTCCTCTCCAAGGCGCATCTTTCTATCGAAGCAGAATTTGATTCTGAGCATTTTCAATTTTTGACCCGACAGTGCTGCCATAAATTAGGGATTTCCACAGAAGTGGAATTTTTGAGTGAGCCTAGGCCTGGATTGATCTCCTCCTCAAAATCAAATTTTAGAGATCAAGATAAAAGTTTTTGGTTGGGTAGAACTCCAGGAAAGTCAAACCCTAATCTGCTCCTGAACCAGCACTACAAAAATTCAGCTCCAGATCCAGTTCCGACATCTTGACCTGGTAAGATATAAATATTTTGCATTTCCATTTGAGGTTCTCTTTTAAGATGTCTCATCATACCAAGCTTGATGAAAACCTTGAGGGAGCTGATAACTTCCGAGCCTGGAAGTATAGGATCTCCCTGGTCCTGGAAGAAAATGAGTTGGACTCTTACATCAATGAAGAGGTTCCAGTTCTAGAGGGAGATGAGGCTAAGGCCTTACAAAAGAAGAAATTGGTCATGGCTAAGAGGATTATTGCTGATTCAATCAAGGATCACCTCATACCACAAGTGTCCTCCCTAAAGACACCTAAAGCTATGTTCGATGCCCTGGCCAAGCTGTTTGAAGGAAAGAACATAAACCGGAAGACGACTCTAAGAAACTAATCGAAGAATGTAAAGATCTAGAATGAGGAAACCATCCAGTCTTACTTTACAAGGGTCTCTTAGATCAAGGAACAACTTGAAGCAGTGGATGAAGAAGTAGAAAATGCAGAAATTGTGATGACCACATTGAATGGTCTCCCTAGAGCTTGGGACTCTTTTATTCAAGCGATCTGTGCCAGCAAGAAGCTAGTCAAGTTTAGTAGACTGTGGGAGGAATGCTCACAAGAAGAAGCTCAGACAGTAGTTTGAGAAGAAAAGATGGCATAGAAGGCTTGCACATGTGCACTACAGAGCACTACCACTTGCGAGCAAAGCTATTGAAGGACTTCCAAAAATTCAGACAAAACATGACGGTGTCTGCAAAGGATGTGCGAAAGGAAAGAATACAAAGAAGACATTTCCAAGTAGCAAGAGCAAGGCAAAAGGAATCTTGGAAATCATCCACTATGATGTATGCGGTTCGATGTCATCCAGTTCATTAAGCAGGTATGTATACTATATTTCTTTTATTGATGATTTTTTTAGGAATACATGGATATACTTCTTAAAGAACAAAGATGAAGTATTCAACAAGTTCAAGGAATTCAAAGCCTTGATCGAGAACCACACAGAAAAGAATATCAAGGCCTTTCGATCAGATAATGGTGGAGAAATCATATCAAATGAATTGAAACAAATATGCAAAGATCCAGGGATTAAGAGGGAGTTAACCACTCCATATAATCCACAACAGAATGGGGTTGCAGAAAGGACGAATAGAACGATCATGGAAGCTGCAAGGGCCATGATTCATGATCAAGATATTCCCATGCATCTATGGGAAGAAGCTGCCAGAACAGCGGTGTATGTACAGAACCGTACTCCACACAGAGTACTAGAGAACAAGACACCTGAAGAAGTATTTTCTGACAAGAAACCAGAAGTTAGCCATCTCAGAATATTCAGCTATCTAGTGTACATACACATTCTGAAAGAAAAAAGGACAAAGTTAGATCCTTCAGGAAGGAAGGGTATATTTGTGGGATACTCTGAAAGCTCGAAGGCTTACAGAATATACTTGCCAGGATTCAAGAAGATCGACATCAGCAGGGACGTAACATTTGATGAAGACTCAGCTTACAACAAATCCAGAAAGAGATCTACTGAAGAACCTGAAGAAACAGAAGTACCTAGAATTCATGACACAACCATGAATGAAGAAATTCAAGAAGAAGATCAAGAAATAGAAGAACCTCAAGAACCTGTAGATCCACCTCAGGAGAAGAATCCTCGCAAGAGGAAACCTGCTTGGGTACGAGAAGCTATCCAAGGTGCAGAAAGATATGGGGCTCCAGAACAAAATCACAGAGAAAACAAAAGAACCAGGTCTTGCTCCGGTTATGTAGCCTTATTATGTGACTTCATCTATAAAGAACCTTTTAACTATGAAGAAGCAGTAGAAATGAAAGAATGGAAGGATGATATGATCGAAGAGTATCAATCGATCATGAAGAATGATGTCTAGGATATTGTCCCAAGACCAGAAGGGAAGTTTGTTGTAACTTCCAAATGGGTGTACAAGATCAAGCATGTTGCAGATAGAGAAATATGAAGCAAGATTTGTGGCCCGTGGCTTGTCCCAGAAAGAAGCAATAGATTATGAAGAAACTTTTGCATCTATAGCTAGATACACTTCCATCAGATCAGTACTTTCTCTGGCTGTAGTGATGAAGTGGAAGATACACCAGATGGATGTCAAGACTGCTTTCTTGAATGGTGTAGTGGAAGAGGAAGTGCATATGGAGCAGCCACTCCGTTTTGAGACACATGACAGGGAGACTCATGTGTGAAAATTGAAGAAAGCCCTGTATGGTTTAAAACATGCACCCAAAACATGGTATGACAGAATTGATAGCTTCCTAACTAGTTTGGGCTTTACCAAGAGTAAAGCAGATCCTAAGATTTACTACAAGGTTGAAGAAGGAAATCCAATGTTTCTCCTACTGTATGTAGATGACCTGTTCCTAACAGGTGCAGATGGGTCGGTTGCTGACATGAAGAGGAAGCTTGCTGCTGAGTTCAAGATGAAGGACTTGGATATGATGCATTACTTTCTAGGCATGGAGGTGTGGTAGAATGCGGATGGAATCTCCCAAGGACAAGGGAAGTATGCAGTAGAGATCTTGAAGAGATTCGAGATGATGGAATGCAAGGCCATGACCACACCTATGGAATCGAACCTGAAGCTATTGAGTGATGCTTCATCCGAGTTGGTTGATTCCACGATCTATCGTCATATGATTGGGTCCTTGATGTACCTGATGAATACGAGACCAGATATCTGCTTTGCTGTGAACACCTTGAGCCAGTTCCTGACATATCTGAGACATGTTCACTTGATTGCTGCAAAGCATATTTTGAGGTACCTAAAGGGTACAGTTGATTATGGGCTCAAGTATAAGGTTGATCAGAATATTAACCTGGACGTTATGTTGATTTAGATAGGGCAGGCAATGCCATCAATAGAAAGATCACTTCAGGATGCTACTTCAGTATGGGATCAGGTGTGATCTCTTGGTTTAGCAGGAAACAGTCTTGTGTGGCACTAAGTACAGCTGAAGCATAGTATGTCACAGCTTGTTCAGCTAGTTGCGAGGCAATATGGGTGAGGAAGCTACTATCTGATTTATTTGATCTCCGGTTGGATGCTACTTGTATATATTGTGACAACCAGAGTTGTGTGAATTTGTTTGAGATCCCAGTGTTCCATGACAAGTTGAAGCATATTGAGATCAAATATCACTATATCAGGGATATGGTGCAGAGAGGAGCAGTGAAGCTCCAGTATGTTGCGATGGATGAACATATAGCTGATGTGTTGACTAAGCCATTGGCCAGAGTGAAGTTTGAGTACTTCAGGGAGAAGCTTGGTGTTCTCCAGATCGAGGTTCCCTCCAAGGGGAAGTGATGAGTGTGAGAGCCATTCTGACATGGTGAAAGGATTGGTTCCTTCCATGGTCAGATGTAAGCAATGAGCCATTCTGAGGTGACTGTGGGATGTGTTCCCACATGATCAGATGTAAGTGTAGAAGGCCATTCTCTAGGAGAATGGAGGCACCTGGTCAGTTATCGGGAATTTGTTCAGTCTGGAACTGACACTCAACCTAGGGTTGAGAGCCATTTTGATGTGATTGTGGTGATGTGTTCATCCCACATGATCAGATATAAGTGCAGATCCTTTCTGACATAATGTGTGACAAGTTTCCTATCATCGTCAGATATAAGTGCAGAGCCTTTCTGACATGATGTGTGATGAGTTTCCTATCATGGTAAGATATAAGTGTAGAGCCTTTCTGGCATGATGTGTGATAAGTTTCCTATCATGGTCAGATATAAGTGCAGGGCCTTTCTAGCATAATGTGTGACGAGTTTCCTATCATGGTAATATATAAGTGCAGATCCTTTCTAACATGATGTGTGATGAGTTTCCTATCATGGTCAGATATAAGTGTAGAGCCTTTCTGACATGATGTGTGATGCGTTTTCTCTCATGGTCAGATATAAGTGTAGAGCCTTTCTGACATGATGTGTGATGAGTTTCCTATCATGGTCAGATGTAAGTGCAGAGCCTTTCTGACATGGTGTGCGATGAGTTTCCTACCATGGTCAGATGTGAGTGCTGGGTGGGCCTTTCTGACATAGTTGTGATTTGTTTTCGACCATGGTCAGATATAAGCATTGAAGAAGATGAAGACCTACATGGAGGCTAGGCCTACAACCAGCATGAAAAAGGGTTGGCTCTGTACAACTTCCTATGATGAGAAGAATCGAGAGATAGCACCCGTGATGATCCAACAGTGATGATCCAGTGACGATCCAAATCCAATGATGATCCAGATCTAGTAATGATGATCCAGTAATGATCCAGATCGAGTGGTGATCCAAATCCAGTGATGAAGATGACTTGAAGATGAAGGTGAACATGACTTGAAGATGAAGATGAATTAAAGATGAAGATAATCTAGATGATACATAGAAGAAGACTTGTGCTGATAAATTGTGTTGAGAGAATATCTTCCTCGTTAAGAGGGAGTGTTGATGTATTTGTAACTTCGGAATGTATTCACTTGTATATTTTATGTATTGTACCCCGATGTTTATTCCAAGAAGTGTCTGTAATGTATTTGAGTCATGTCATGCCCTGATGTTCCTATCGAGAGATTCAATAATGTAAACAAGTCATGTAAAGTAATTGTGGGTAACCCTCCTATTAATCAAGAGTTAAAGTCCCCACATTTGTGGGGCCTTAGGGTTATTAGACTCTCCTAGAGAAGTCGGCCCTAGTGAGTTCTTGTCAAGTCAGGAATTAGTATAAATAGAGAGTGAGACTCTCTATTTATCACACATTCACTCACACTCAGTTGTAGCACATAACTGAGAGAGAAGAAGTTGTTGGGACAAGACAGAGAGAGAGACTACTGCTGTCGGGATATCATCTTACTATTTTTGGGGTTTTGCTTTTGGTGTTGATTCTATCTCTGAGCAAGTTGTGGGGTTTTCTCCTTTATGGTTTCCTCGAGGAAAAACTTTGTGTTCATTGTCTCTTATGTTTGATTGTTGTGCTTGTTATTCTCTCAGTTAAAGATCCTAAGATAATGCTAGCTTGAAAGAAAAAAATCTAACACAAGCTAGCAGGAAAACCATGCCATTAAAATGACAAGATGCATGTAACTGGGTTGATAAGAGACTTCTCTTTCATGAAGCAATTTGTGAGATTTATGTCAAAATTGAATCAACCAAAGGAAAAAAACTTGTCATGGAATTAAGACCAGATGCAAAAATGAACAATGTTGATTTTCTAGCCCAAATGCTAATGTACACCCTAGATTTGGTTAATTTATTTTGTTTAGTTGTTTGTACTATGGTTACACATTTTTTACCATCTCTGTCTAGCCTTTAAGGACTTCATTAAGTCAATATTCTTACGTCTTAATGGAACATTGGAATTTTTTGGGTAGGGTAGAAGGCCTCAACAATGTCTACCCTCTCTAAAACTCATGGTTCAGATTAATTGTTGACAAAGATGAGTAAACTTAGTTCAGATTGATTGCTGACAAATACGGGGCTATAGATAGAAAAGGAATAATATCAACAAGCATGAAAATAGTTTCTGCTATAGAAACTACAACAAAAGAAAGTACACGAGTGTAGAGACGTAATTATAGGAATTAGACACGTAAATCATCATGGAATTAGGAGGACCATAACTTAGTGTCTTTGGTGTAATTATACATGGATCAAATTCCTTGCTAAGGAATTAGTTACAGTTGGACCTAAAAAGTTTTGGTACATCTTTGGGAATAACAGTTTTGGTGCAAAGAAGGCTAAAGGAAAGTGTTTCGTCGAATTAGGGTCAAGTCTGAAGAAGTAGCGAAGACACAAGGAAGATGGGTGTTCTAACAATGTCATTACCATGGGGGATTCACCTTGTTGAGAAATATCTTATCATGTTCATTCATAAAGGGGGGTTTTTAATTGTGAAAAATAAGGTCAATATATTGTAGGTACTGGGGGGTGAGGAGTACCGTATAAGGGTTTTATAGGTATTGGGGGATATGAAAAGGGGTTTCTTGTAAAAAAAGGAATATATTGTAAAAATAGGGTTTTTAAAATTATAAATATGTATTGGGAGGGGGCTCAACAATAGGATTTTTGTAGGTAATTATGAATATCTGGTGAAATTAGGGGTATTCGTTAATATCCCATGAAACATGGATTCACTGATTGAAGACCCTGTGGTCAATACAAAGTTAGTTGGGAAACAATTACAATTTTATCCACTTACATTATTAAGTCTATGTAGTGGGCGTGAGGTTGAGGGCTATCAAAATGCCTATATATATGTAATGGATCTAGTTACCTAATTAGACACTGTAAGTAACTTGAGTTTTGAGTATTTTGTGTTGAGGTTATCTGCTATGAAGGGAACATGTTGTGAATATGTTGTATGAGAGAGAGTCACATAGAAGTTGTAATGATCTATAGGTTGTGTGCGCAGATCCATTATGAGAGAGGAAGAAAAGAAGGGTAGTCATGAATACCTAGGATTGCATTGTGTTAGATGACATAAGCTGGTTGTTCCTAAGAAGTTGGGGGGATTGGGTTTAAGAACATTCACCTCTTCGATATCAATTTAGAAGCAAAATATTTGTAAAATGTAATTACTAAAGAGGGTCTCTAGAAGAAGATTAATTTTGAGAAATGTATTGAGCCTAGTGCTATTATGAATTGGACTAGAAGGGAAAGAAAAAAGATGGAAAATGTTTCAACTTAGTGGAAGGACCTCACACTTTCTTTTCCTAATTTGGGACCATACCTTTCTTGGAATGTTGGGGATGGTACACAAGTCTGAGTGGGAATAAATGCAATTATGGGGTGTAGTAGAAATATCTTTCTACCTGGTAACATTATCAATCACTTGAGGAATTTTGGAAATGCAATTCTTAACCGTGTAGCCAATCATGTTTCCTCAACTCTATGGAGACGAGGGTGGCTCTCAATGGGTGCTTTGGGTCTTGAGACTCATATGACACCATCTTGAAATGTTTTCCTTTCAGACTTACATAATTTTTATACCAGATTGACAGGAGATGAGGATGTTTTTATTTTATCTTAAAATCCAATTGGAGGAAACTACTCAACAAAGAAAGGATATTCATCTCTGATGGCATAGATGGCAGATCCAATTTGGTGGTGGCACGATCTTTAGAAATTCAAAGCTCCAACAAAGAAAAAATAACTGATGTGGCCAGTACTTAATGCACGAGTTCTAACTTGGGATCAATTGCAAAGAAGAGGTAAGTTGGGCCATGGAATTTGTATGATGTGTAAAAGTATTGAAGAGACTAATGATAATTCTTTTTACATTTCTCTTATGTAGTTCAGGTTTGGACTATTTTACAAGACTTCCTTGATCTCAAACTTGTTTGGTGGGGTAACTATTTAGATTCTTGTTTTTTATATTTGGTTTGAAAAAAGGGAAATCAAGAAGTGGAGAGCCCTTCCTTATTTAGCACTCCGGGGGGGTTGGATCATGCAAACCAACATAGACATTGAGGGGAAATTTGTCCCTCCTTCCTAAATAGTGCTAAGTTTCATCCATTCTATCATACTTTTGTATTGTTTCTCCTTAAAAAAAAACATGATTCTAAAAGAGATACATATTGACAATTCTATAATGTGGACTTACTTTGATGGCGCATGTCAAGATCATGGTCCAACGATGCAAGTGGGGTTTGTTCTTTACCATCCTAACTTTCTATTGCCTTAGAACTAGCCCAGACTGAAGCGCTCCGTCTCTTGGACTATCATCTAGTCACTTTCTTCCCCCTCTCTACTGGACTGGGCCAACACCACTTCAAGGCCAATCAAGGCATGTGTACTAATAACATTAGTGAATTATATGCTCTATTCTACCTACTAAATTTTGGTCTTGATATAAATATTGGTCACACAAATCTTTGGTGATTCTTTGCTCACAATTAATTGGATGAAAGGTCGATTTGGTTTTAACAACATTGACCTCTCCTCACCAATGCTTCAAATCAAAAGGGCAACTTCTCAATTTCAGCACATTGTCTTCCAACATACCTATAAGGAGCAGAATAGTGAAAGTTGATTTACTTTCTAAAGATGGTATGAGTCTTCCCAAGCATACTTATGTGTCCATGATGGTCTTTTGGTTTGTTTTTTACTCTATGGTAACAACACCTTATGAATGTAATTTTCGTTTTATCTGAATAGAAGATGATAATTTATTTATGGACTTTGTTTTGAATTGAACTTAGTTTAAGTGTTTGATTTTTGTTTTCTTTTTTAACATATTTTGGGCAAGTAGTCTCACACTTATAGTTTTTTTTGGCCATACCTTGATTCTCACAAATATTGAGTGTTAACATTAGTTAATAAAAATAAAATAAAATCTCCAAAATATAAAGTATTAGAATTGTTAAATAAAGATAAAATAAAATACTAACCAATCTGGTTATTCCATAAATTACACCATGGCTATTCCATAAATGACACCAGAGACCAATTTACTAGCCGCTGCTCAACCGCTCAAATCAACACTATGTACCTATGGAACACTAGGGAGTCAGCCCAAACAGGAAGGTTAATAACTCAAAAAATAGCATTACAGATAATTTCTTTATTTTAACCATGGGAACAACAACTTCCCAGGAGTATATCCAATAGCTTCTGATGAGCCTTTATCCTAAAGATTGCCTACCCTTCAAACCTTATCACAACAAACGAATAAATAAACAACCTATCATACCGTTCAAGCTGTATAAATCCTATTATACCGTTCAAGCTGTATAAATCCTATTATAGCTGAATAAATAAACAACCTATCATACCGTTCAACCGCGTCGAGAGGACGCACGTCAGTTCACTTATTATTATCTATACTGAACGCAACGTCGTTTAAATCCTCACTAAACGCACATATTTCCACCTAGACCCTTCTGCCAGTCCTATAATTCCCATTGACAAACAATTCGGGCCTCTTTCTCTTCATGAGATTGATCCATCTACTAACATGTTGAAAAAATGTCTAGAAAAAGTCTCAGAAAGATTAACGATCCAGAGATTCCAACGTCGGCGTTCAGATGCGGAGCCCAAGTATGAACAACAGTTCCCCTCCGTAAATAACACGGCCGCATCCGACCGACCTCTCTTCTTCGCAGAGAATCTCCGCAATCATGCAGTTCCTCTTCCCACCAATTCTCCCTGGCAGAATTTCGTGCTGAGAGAGGGTTCCCAGCCGGAGTTCATTCAGCCTTACCTTATTCAATCCAGCCCCAACAGGGGCTCTATCACCATCTGCTATCCCTTCAGAATCGTGCAATGCACCTTCATCATACAATCCTTCGTTCCCAACATAACAATCTCCAGCTCCCTCATCGGTTCCCATGTCGTCTCCCATTTCGATGACCTGAGTGTCACCATAAACCTCCCGGGGCCTCTCACTGTTCCCCTGGTGAGAGGAAGCCCCTACATCACCTGCCTCGTCAAGGGGGGCGACCTCCAATTCAGCACTATACACGCAGTGCTCAATTTTTCTTCCCACAATCACGACACCAAGCATAAGATTAAATTCAACAACGGACAGATATGGCTCATTTACAGCTCCAATTCTCTTTCTCTCAACAAGGATTTGAGCATTTCTGGATACTATCAAGGCGTTTTAAGAATCAGCATACTCTCAGACAAAGATGGAGAAGTTGCAGATGCAAAGGAGCAGATTTTGGATCGGTTCAGCAGAGCTTATCCGGTCTCCGGGTTGGTGGATCTCAGTATGCCGTGCAAGGTTAGATACGAATGGAAGAAGAAAGGGCAAGGTGAATTAGTCATGCTTTCGCACTCTGTACATAGGCAAATCCTAGCTTTTCCTGCATCCAATATGGTACTACCCAACCTCAGTTATCGTAGCATGGATGGAGAGCTGCTTGGCATTGTGGGCGATTCATGGATTTTGGAAGAAACTCCAATTACTGTAGGTTGGTATTCGATGAAAGGATTGAATGAGGAAGCTAGAAATCCTACTGTCAGAGCCCTGGAACAGGATGT
This sequence comes from Pseudotsuga menziesii, assembly GCA_001517045.1. Lineage (NCBI taxonomy): Eukaryota > Viridiplantae > Streptophyta > Pinopsida > Pinales > Pinaceae > Pseudotsuga > Pseudotsuga menziesii. Next base: position 21,075 of record LPNX010349979.1, on the reverse strand, counting down.
AAGCAATCTGCAACCTGTTAAGACCCCATCTACTTATTTTTATGGGAAGGCTGTTGCAAGAGCAGCGAGGTTTGCATTGATTGCAGAAGAAGTCCAGTGCCAAAATGTCATACCTCGTGTGAAAGAATTTCTGTAGAAATCCCTGACTCCGTGGCTGGATGGGAGCTTCCAAGGAAATGCTTTCATGTATGATAACAAGTGGGGAGGATTGGTCAGCAGAGAGGGTGCTAAGGACTCTGGTGCAGATTTTGGCTTTGGTGTTTACAATGATCACCATTGCCATTTGGGTTATTTCTGCTATGCCATTGCTGTCTTGGCCAAGCTCAATTGCAGCTGGGCTCAAAGATTTAAGCCACATGTATACTCAATTGTGAATGATTTCATGACTCTGAGTTCTGGTTAACAATCATTGTATACACGGTTGCGAAATTTCGATCCATGGAAGCTGCATTCTTGGGCTAGTGAAATCACTGAATTTGCAGATGGTAGGAGCCAAGAGAGCAGCAGCGAAGCTATAAATGCATATTATTCTGCAGCACTTGTAGGAGAAGCATATGTAGATGTGCATCTCATAGCCACTGGATCAACTCTGGCTGCTTTGGAAATCAGGGCTGCAAAGACATGGTGGCACGTCCCTGCGAACAGTACTGTATATGAGCCAGAATTTACAAGGGAGAATAGAGCAATGGGGTTTTTGTGGGCAAATAAACGGGACAGTGGGCTGTGGTTTGCTCCAGCTGATTGGAGAGAGTGCAGGTTGGGAATTCAATTGCTTCCAATTATCCCCATTACAGAGCTTTTGTTCTCCAATCTGGAGTTTGTTAAAGAGCTTGTGGAATGGGCAACCCCAGAATTGAAGAGAGAGGGAGTTGGAGAAGGATGGAAGGGTTTTGTGTATGCGTTGGAGAGTATGCTTGACCGGGAAAGTGCTCTGAAGAAACTGATGTATTTAAATGATCACGATGATGGAAATTCATTATCAAATTTGTTGTGGTGGATTTATAGAAGATCCAGTGATACCAATCAGCGGTCATGCTGATGCTCTTGCTATTAACCAGAAACCAGATGAGTGTTCAAGTAAACATATCTGTAAATTTTACAAAATGTCTCTTTTGCTGCTCATATTTTGGTGGACTGTGTGATGGAATGTATGATTCTTAAGCTCCCATGGGTGAATGAAAATATTAATGCTTTCACTCTAAATATTAAGGCCTCTGAAATCGTTGTTTGATATCGCGGATTGAAATATTTCCTGTATTGCTATCTACTTTAATTAAATATAAATATGTTGCCAGTAACTTCATTATGCATGTCAGATGTGCAGAATCAGAAAACAGCTCTACATGGCTTGCAGTGTTACATGTGAACAATATTAACGCTAGAATATTTCCCTCTCCATAGATATCGAAAATGTTTCCAACCTCCTAATTATGCCTTCTAAATCTCTTGACGAACCAACTCGCCATGACAGAATGTTAGAGCGGTAAAGGGGATTCCCAACCTTTATGGCAACCAGCTCATGGCACAGTAAAACAGTAAAACTCGATCTGGCTAATCATAAGAAGGCAATGGGATTCACCATTTGTTGCCAGATGTGACAACTTTGTCATTATTATTTAATATTTTTTATTAAAGTTTTCTGAATGTGACCATTGGATTATATCAATACAAATTTATTTTACAATTGGATTTATTAGGCATGAAAAGAGATCCAATTTCTTAAAGTGTAATTTATTTTAATCTTAAAATTTTTACATTTAAACCTGATAAATCTCTCTTAGATCCATGTTTAAGATTGATCCATGTCTTTTAATTTTATAAGCCAACATCCATTTTTTTAATAACTTTTTATTTGGTTTAAATTTTTTATCTTACAGAGTTTATTTTTCTGATTTTTTTAATTATTTTTTATTTTTATTTTTGGTAGCATAGCATTAGGAATGTGACCAAATCTCCCCCATACTTGATTGTAAAGCACATTGCTATGCTCCTGCAATTACCAATGGATTGTAGAAATAATAGATCAATGCTATGTGCAATGATGCTAAGAAGAAACACATGAAATAGATCTTGCTACTAAGAATTCTCACAAGCATACACAGGAAAAATAGAGAGAAGAAAAGAGACTGAATCACATGAATGAAGAGATGAATATTGGTATGTATCCTTTCATTGAATAATGATGAATAATAGTGTACATAAATAGTACATCCCTCATAGGAAAATCGAATTGTATGGAAACAACTTATAAAGCTCAAAAATGCTGACTTACCAAAATATAGCAAACCCCCATAGGTGGCTAAAGCACTTACCAAATCTATTAAGGACCTCAGGAGTTGGCAAAAGCATGAGTGAGTTGTCAAGGAGATGGAAAAAACATGCTAATCCTAGAAAATGGAGAAAAACTAATGGAGAATGGTTTGGAAACAAAAGCTCCCAGTTTCCTAGTTGACTAGCCTTTATCTTATCCATAGAAAAACAGAAAAAGCAGAATCTGCTGTAAAGTCCTGCATACTAATTCTGGATGGTCAAAAGGTGGTCAAAATCAACTCAGAATTGGAAATAGATCATTCCTAGGATATAGATGGCATGTATTGACTTTAAGGTGCAAGTGGATGCCAACTAATTAAGCTAGTGGGTGAATAATTAATCAAATAATGATTAAATATTTTATCCTAAGTTGTGAGTGGGTTTAATATATTCCAACACCCTCCTATAAGTCTGACTTTATGATGGTATGAAAAAAAATATAGATGCATATGGATGCATATAGGGCCCAACAACAAGGCTATGGTCACCCTTTAACAATTATTATGTCCAGAAAAGTGAGGAAAGAGGCAAAACCACATGGGAAAAATCCTCCCTCAAGATAGGACAAGGCACAAAATTTGAAATATGTCTTGAACATATCTTCATCTTCACTTTAATGAGCTGACTGAACTGCTTCTAGATGAAGGACTTGTTGAAGAAATCATGAACTCCATGATCATGCGCTAGAGTGTAGAACCTGCAAGAAGGAAGAGGAGAGACTCCTTGTATCTCATCAACTGATGAAGTAGGAGCATTATCTGAATGCTTCTTTCTGCTGTCAAACTCTAATTTACAAACATAATTTGAAATGGAAAAGAGATCTGTGCATACTCCTTTCCAAAGAGTACAAAAATTAAGACAATTTATTTCACACCCAATTCCTTGAATAGGTGCAAAATTGTGATGTGGATCACATGTCAATCTTCCAATCTGATGTAGCACCTATATAGATATGATATGAGGCTTATAAAACTATGATATATCAGAAATATTAGCATATGGAACAGCAAGGATAAAGGCTTCAATGGCTCCATGAGGATATAGGTCTAAACTAGGAAAATTATGAGCAACTGGGGAAAACTGATAGGTGTAAAAATATGAATGATGGATGGGCATAAGATCTGAATCATAAGTGTTTAGAACAGATCCAAACATGTTTAATATGAGTCCATATATGACTAAGGTCGTGGATAACCAGCCAATGAAAGTTAGGAAAGACTTCAAATCATGTAAGATAAATATCACTGCATAAGAGACCAATGAGGAATCAACTAGTGAACTAGGGATTTGTATAGTCCTAGGATTATTCAGAGCTATGATAGATGGTATGGATGGTGGTATGATATGTGTATCAACCTACAAATATGCTTCTAAATCAGAATCCAAAGGATCACATATAATCATATCAATAGACTCATGGGAATACACTGGTAATGAATCCTCTGTATGAAAGGAGGAAAGAATGAGATGTTCACAATCTTCAAAAAGGCTCTGAGTATTGATGCCAAGAACAAAGGAGGATATGCTGAAGCACATGAGATCAAGTAAGGTAAATGGTATGACACAAATAATTCTTGATGTGGCTAAGCAAACATCCTGGAAGTCACTGGGTTGCGCACCATTAATGAGAGAGGTATGCAAGAGGTGTGAAGAATTTGGCACATAGATATCAGAATCTAAGATAGGAGATTTAGAGAACAATGAATGGGTTATAGGATCATAATCAATATCAGGAGCAGCTCCATATGTTACTTCTTTTTCATTATTAGTATCACAAGAAGAAAAATCACCTTCAAGAGACACAGAAAAAGATGGCTCTTAAATATTTGCTTCTTCATTGAAGGAGGAAACATTCAAATGAAAGAGGGAGGCAAAAACATGAACTATATGAGAAACTTCTTCATCATGATCAACTTCATCAGAGAATGTAGAAGCCAAGAAATCTTGAGAGAAACAACAAGAGGAGATGCTAGGTTTGCTCCATGCATCATCTTCAATTTCCTGCAAACCAAAAGTTTTGTCCAAAATTTTCCAAAGCTCAAATGGAAATTTAGCAGAATCTATGAGATGATATATATTTGGAGACATTCCCAAACACATAATTCCATAAGCTCTATCACAATTATTTAGCCAATCAATCTTCTCTTCATAAGACTCAGGTTCACTCAATGCACCAATGGAGATATCAAAGAGACATTGCCTCTTCAAGTATGCACTCATCTTTGGCTTCCAATCAGCATAGTTGAAAGGATATAGTAGAGAAAATTTTGAATCCATATTGAAGTTGTTGATATGCTCTAGTAGATACTTTCTTCAACCTGCAAAACAAACTAGGAGAAAATCTTGTAAGCTAGACAAGCTCTTCTTCAGAGAGGGATAGGAGACTAGATACGCTCCTCAACTCTGTAGAACTTGATCAACCTTGTAGCTCTGATACCATGTAGAAATAATAGATCAATGCTATGTGCAATTATACTAAGAAGAAGCACAGAAAATAGATCTTGCTACTAAGAATTCTCACAAGCATACACAGGAAAAATAGAGAGAAGAAAAGAGACTGAATCACATGAATGAAGAGATGAGTATTGGTGTGTATCCTTCCATTGAATAATGATGAATAATAGTTTACATAAATAGTACATCCCTCATAGAAAAATCGAATTGTATGGAAACAACTTATAAAGCTCAAAAATGTTGACTTACCAAAATATAGCAAACCCCCATAGGTGGCTAAAGCACTTACCAAATCTATCAAGAACCTCATGAGTGAGTTGTCAAGGAGATGGAAAAAACATGTTAATCCTAGAAAATGGAGAAAAACTAATGGAGGATGGGTTGGAAACAAAAGCTCCCAATTTTCTAGTTGACTAGCTTTCTTCTTATCCATAGAAAAGCAGAAAAAACAGAAAAAATAGAATCTGCTGTAAAGTCCTGTATACTAATTATGGATGGTCAAAAGGTAGTCAAGATCAACCTATAATTGGAAATAAATCATTCCTAGGATAGAGATGGCATGTATTGACTTTAAGGTGCAGTGGATGCCAACTAATTAAGCTAGTGGGTGAATAATTAATCAAATAATGATTAATTATTTTATCCTAAGTTGTGAGTGGGTTTAATATATTCCAACATGGATTACATTTCCTTCTATCTAATTTGAAAATTTGATCCACTAATATATGTAATATACTTTAGTTGGATGGTTTAATTAATTGAACTAAGGTAGCTAGATTTTAATTAATATAAACATTTTTATTTCAATGATACCCTCTATACAATTAAAAAATTCAAATTTACTTGGTGACAATTTTAGGACTTGAAGAATTAACATGTTTCCATCCTTAACTAAGATCATAATCAGGAGGAACAAGATCAACAAAAAGAAAAGAAAGAATACTTTAAAGTATATAGAAAAAAAATTGAGGACAAAGATAAAGTGCAAAAACAATTGATGTTATTAAAAATACAACAAAATTAAAAATAAGCAAAAGAAATTGATATTAATTAAAAATACTATAGTGGCTCAGCTGGAGTCAAATCATTCTCAAGAATACCTAGACCTACCCAAAGTAGGTCCCATCTAGCACCAACTCCGCTACGAGGATCTAACTTATGGATATATTGTGGGTCTTGCTCTTTCCTTGAACTTGTATCATATACATTGTCAGAACTTGTGTCTCCAAGTTATTTATGCCTTCCGTGAGTATAGATATTTATGTAGATAAAGTGCAAAAACAATTGATGTTATTAAAAATACAATAAAATTAAAAATAAGCAAAAGCGATTGATATTAATTAAAAATACTATAGTGGCTCAGCTGGAGTCAAATCACTCTCAAGAATACCTAGACCTACCAAAAGTAGGTCCCATCTAGCACCGACTCCGCTACGAGGATCTAACTTATGCATATATTGTGGGTCTTGCTCTTTCCTTGAACTTGTATCATATACATTGTCAGAACTTGTGTCTCCAAGTTATTTATGCCTTCCATGAGTATAGATATTTATGTAGTTACACACAATCCATGCAGTAGCAAGTCAAGAGATCCTCCATATCCATATCTCGTCAATGAACCGGTTACATATCACATATAACCCCTAGTCACAAAAATCATGTCATGAAATAGACATCCTTGAGGGAGAGCTCTATGCGCTCAACCAATATGATACAATTCCTCACATCATGGTCCCAGTACTCGATGATGTTGTTCAATAATAGACCTATCAACCCCATCAAGGGGTTCCCAACAAACTTGAGTAACACCTATCGTGTAAGGATATCACACACAATCTAATCGTATATCCCTCCATATATCTACCACATCCCTCTCTCTCTAGTTCACTCGAATCCTTCATTCCATCATTGGAGAGGGTCATTCGATAGTTAAAAATTGAATTTTGAATGAGGTCGATCATTTTTTCAGCAAAAGTTGTGACCTAGATCACACTTGGTTAGTAGAAATAAACAACCCAGGTTATTGTTTTTCTCCTATGAAGTGTGAACTTAGGTCGCACCTATTCCTCAAACATGTGTGACCTAATAGGTACTGGCAAGGGAAATCATGCAACCATGTTCATTCATTTCCATTTCAAATCCTTGACTCAGCTCTAAAACCGTCAAGGGGTTCCCCTGGGGCCCCTAGAATCCTAAAATGGAAAATGAAATGGATAAAAACAAAGAGGAGGTTGTCACTACTGGCCTACAAGTCACATAATTAGAATCTGACAAACAAATCAGGAGAAATCAATTTATGAAGTTTTTTGCTCTCCACACTCATCCAGTGGTGAATAGTGAAAATGACACCTAGTTTGGTGGGGCCACCCCCATTTAAGATCATTTAGACCCCATTTTTCTTCTGAGACTTACGACCTCATACACAATTTGTTTTTTATATTGTTCACGTTGTTGGATTCGTGGTTCCACACTCTTCTCGATTATGAGATCCATTTTCCATGATTGAGGTATTTTTCGGGGATGTCCTTGTCCTCTTTGTTTTATGTGCATGCATGCAATCTAGACCATTTTCCTATGTTATGTTATGTACTTCTATACTTGGTTTGATTTCTATACGTACTTTTTTATGCTTGGGTATTGTTTCCATGTGTATAGGATCCGGTTGTGACAAGATCCTCTTATTTTGAATTGCAACCGCTCCCTAAAGGTGTATTTTCTCAAACTGGCATATAGGTGATTCCCCTTTGTAGAACATCGTATCCATCAACCTTGTTTATCCCTCTTTTACATATAGGACTTCCTATGTTTATTTAAGTGCCCAAACTCACCATAATTGCATTTTGCTTTACTTGATAGTAGATCTTCACTCACATGGGTTCCATCATTTAGAGTTCCTTCCCAGTTGGAACCCATATTGTTGTTCTTTCCATAGGGTTGGGATTCCAACTAGTTTTTGATCTTTCACTCAGTTGCATATTACTATGTCATCATCAGTCATTGGCCTACCCATGGACTCTCAGACTTATGGTCGTTTATGGAATTTTGATGTTTCATGTTGCACACTCATGGGCCCACCACGCAATCCATACTGCAAAAGTTACATTGTTTTCCCACCACTAATCACCCCTCAATTAGATCATCATCAGTGTCCTACCCCCCATTAATTACATCTACTATCATACATTCATATATTAATTTGGTTATTCATTGTACACTTATCTCCTTGATTTCCCTACCTATCTCTCATAGGTGGCCATCAACCTAGGTACCCATTACATAATGTTGTTTTTTAGCACCCCCTTTTTGGCAGATGGTTACACATCTAGGAATCCATTACATTTGAATAATCTTTCCATTCTCACTCTTTGGTACCCATGCATTGTGGGATCCATTCAAAAACAGTGCTCCTTATAACTCATGTATATTGTATATTGTCTCATTTTGTGGAAGCACCCTTCATTGCCTTTGTTTAGATCATTTTGCGATGAGTCACCGATGGATTCATACTGACACTAGTATCCCTTAAAGTCAACATCATTAGCCCTTGTTTTCTCCCCTCTATGAGCATGGCCCCCCATTACAGTCATGTCCCTTCATGCTCTAGTTGTGCCTCTCCCTTGATATCATCATGAGTCCCATTCACACTCCTAGGTCATCCATGCATTCATGCTCTAAACAAGGAAGTTTGAGTCCCCCCCTTGGTTACCCTCATACCTCTGCATCTCCCGTTGGTTTCTCAGTCCAACGTTCATATATATCCACTCATTGGTCGTATCGCTTGTGCTTCCTTCAAGGAAACACCATTTCATTGTTGGTAGTGGGTCTCCTTTTATCGACATCAACACATCCACTCCAGGTAATATACCTAGAAGCACCTTGTACCTTGGCAACATAACCATTATTGACGGGTCCCCTTGGATCGATAGATGAAAGACCTTAGAACCCTTAGACTGGTTGTTTCTCATGTGTTCAACTTCATCTCATCATCACACCATTGTGAATCATACAGGTTGATGGTTATATCATTCGGTTAGTCAAAGACCCCATATATCAAGCTTGACTCTAGTCATTTTGTGGGTCTCTTCAAAATCCCTTCATTCATATGCTTCTTGTGTTATCCAAGTTGTGTTGGCGACAGTGTCTAGTAGCTCTCCAATCATATGCTTCTTATGGTATCCAGTTCCATATGAATTTCTATAGACCTATTTGATTAAGATTCAATTGTTTGAGTCACCTATGAGGAGTTTCTTATTTACTCCTTCCAGATCTTCAGCCCCTTTAGTTTCAACATGACATCAGTTCTTGTGATTCAACATTCCATTGATATGTCATTGTTCTAACATGTTCTCTTCAAATCATCCATGGAAGTTAGACTGTGATTATGTATCCATTGTAGCTTTAAATTAGGTCCCTTATTGACCCTCAAATGTCCTCTTTGATGCTCATCATGTATCGTATCCAATAGTTATTCATGCATTGATAAGGATCCTTTTGATCTAGAGCCCACTTTATATCGAGACATTGATAGAAGCATGGGTATACTCACCTCATCCATATATTTGCGATTAAATGCACCTCATGCATTTTGAGTATTGTATCAATAGGTATGGGCCTTTGTAGTCCCTTAGGAGAGTGGGTTTACTTTGATGTGGTCTTTGTATTCTATGATATCGTTGTCTCATATATCCTCAAAGTATGAAAGTCATATGATGTATTTTGGCCATACAATGAGCTATTGAAATCACACATCAGGGGGGAATATGTTAACATCCAAATTTGTTCACCTTCCATGTCATCAACTTCATCATCCTTATACATCATCATTCCACATCATTAGCACCATTTTGTCATCTCATTCCATCCATGTGACATTGGTAAGTAATGAAAAGCCATTAAATGAAAGTCAAAACCCAAATTAACCACCCTAGAAGGAGGTCACAGTTTTTAGTGCATTTTATTTCGATTTTATTATGTGAATAGTATTTTCATATTGTGCTTCCAGTTATGGCTTTGTTTTTATTTCTATCCATTTGCAACATCTATGAAATGAATTGTAACAAAAGTTGGAATTCATTAAAAAAACATTTAACAACAATGACACTCAATCAAGTTAGAAATTTATTGCAAAAACACATTTACCTCAAGTTAGATAATTCCATGTTGTCCAAAGTGGTAGCCATCACAAACTGTTCACACCTTTTACTATTTTAAATCTATCTTTTTATAATAAAACATGTGCTTAGATACCTTAACGATAGTACTAGAAACTATTAACCACTACATGCCCCATTGAGGTTCATGTTCTGTCATAGAAGAATATTTTAATGTTGAGAAATTTCTCAACATCATGATATGCCACTATAGAAACATAGCCATTAACAACACATGGATAACAGTTGCAATCCAAAGATGGTCCCAGGCATGTTCCCAAACGTGCCAACAATGTTAAAACTAGAGTGGCGGAGGATGTTATCACATCAACATGGAATCCAGCTTCCAAATTACCAAATATTTTGGTGTGGATCATGCATAATGGACCATAATTGTTGTGTATACCTACATTATTTTTCTTGTTCATTGTTGTAATGATTATTGTTTTAGGTAGTTGGCTAAATGAACACTTCTGCAGTTTTCACTCAATAATATAAGTAGTTAATGAAATATGCCATTGCAGTTTTGTTATATATGTGTGCATTTTCCTCTTGTATTAATCATTGAAATGATGTTTTAGGTAGTAGGCTAGATGAACACCACCTACATTTATTGGTCAATAACATCAATTAATGAAATTCCAATTCAGTTTGTAATGAATGGCTACATTTTCTTCGTGTGCATTGCAATGATTTATTCTTTAAGTCATTGGCTCGAAAAACACTCCTAAAGACTTTATTAATAACATTAGTTATGAAATGTTATTTCACCTTTGGGTAATGAAATACCATTCTAGTTGTAGTTGTTAATTTTGTATAACAAATTCTCATAATGTCTAGGGTATGAATGGTCTTAATCGATTTTTGGATTTGCCTCGAATTCATTCTTATGTGTGGAAGTGGATTGGGTGTTTTTTCTAGGACAATTTAGCACTCTCTCTCTCTCTCCAGAAAATAAATAAATCACACTTTATATTAAAAAGGAGAAAACAAAATAGTTCATCATCATATGGAATCTAGAAACTCTTAACACTAAATGTGAACTCCCTTTTAGCATCTCACAACATATGAATATTTTTCCATAGACACCCTCTACCTATCTCATATATCTCTAACATAATACACCGTTTGTTACAACTAATTTTATAATGCATGGTGGATCACACCTTTATGGCCTTCCCTGTCCCTCTACAGACTCTTTGGACCCCATGGACCATTTTTGTACCTTTGATGTTTCCAATATCATCCCTAAAAACATGCATTATTTGTCATACGTGACTTTTAAACCTATTCTCGCATATATACGCAAATATGACCCTCAAACCCGCATACATCGAGATATGTGCAAAAGGCCAAATAGTTTTGGAGTTTTCCTTGATGTGGATCTGAGTCACTTGTCTCTTGGCCTTCCATATGCCTTGAGATCGCTCGGATTTGACCTTCCATTACCCCATTGAAGCACTATATAAGGAACCCTTTGGATACATTGAAAGGGGAGGAATTGAATAACAAGAAAACTATAGTCCATTATTGCCGGAGCGTATACTTGAGTTTGCATCCTTTTGTCCCTTGGAGCACTTTGTGTTCTTCCCAAGCTTGAATTTTCTAGTGATCTTGCTATCGAGAGATGGAGGATTGAAGTGGTGGAGGCCCAGGTGGAGGACTCAGTTTCTCCAGTTCACAGACATGCCGATAGAGATTGTCATTCTTGTAATCTCTGATTTATATTAATAGAAATATCTTTTCCTATCCAATAATTTGTATTTAAATGAATATTGAATCCATGGATGCTTTTAAATGCTTATATGTTATTAATTATATATGCTAGAGTAGGTCTAACACAATTATATATCATGCTTGTCTTGTTTGTTGAATGTTGAGAGAGCAAATTGTTAATACAAGCGAGAGTGGAAAAGCTGAACGAGGATCTACATCAACCATCTGGAATAAGGTATGTTTCGAGATCCTTTCGTGTTAGATGTTTTATTTCTCTTGCATATGGGAAGGGATTGATTTTTGTGGTTACTCTATCTGTTGTGGTACCCCAAGCCATAGGAAGTTTTCTCCGTAACAGAATTGGTGATCATACTAGGGAGTTCCTAGTCATTTCCTTTGGAGGTTTTATTAGCATTCAATGTTCTTGAATTGCTCTGATTTCTCTGTTTCTGAGTCGGGTCTGGGGGCATGTTTGCATAGTAGTGTCTGATAGGAGTAAATTTTGTCTTAGCTTGTCTGTTTACCTTTTTTTTATCTCTTTTTCTTCCTGTACGTGAGTTTTGTCTTCACAGTCGCGTGTACATGCGGTTTTACTGGGATATCCACGTATATACATGGGTTTTCTGCACACAGTCACGTATGCCCTGATTTTTGCTTTTTTGGGGAAGATTAAGTGTTGTTGGGTGATTTTGGATAATTGCTGAGTCTTCTTGGATGCTTCTGGAGCCTGTATACACCCCTGTTTCTGACCAGAGATGCTTTTTAGTTTGAATTTTTTGAAAATGTTCTTGTCATTTCATTTTCTATTTTTTTTTTTGGGATTAGTGCATTAGGTCTCTTTTACCTTAGTGCTTGCTTGGGTGCTGTCGAATAGTGCTTGCAGAGTCTAGGGGTTGTAGAGTCATATTTTTGCTTTATTATCTCATTTTAATTCAGAAAATACAAAAAAATTTGCTTTTTGCATCATTATGCATTGTTGCATTTTGCATTGTGCATGGTACTTGCGTTAGGTTTGCTTGGGAAGTATTAGTTATATTTTCATATAGGAATGATTGCACATTCATTTGAAGGAAAATTTTGCACTTCATGTAGTAGCATACCCCTTTTTTCATTTGACACGGTGCATTTGCATTCATTGTTAGGTGTGCATTTTACTTCTTGTTGCGTCATAACATCATTAGTTGCACGCCCGTTTTCCCTTTTGAGTAATAAGCCAATTAAAATCAACGCACAATAAAATGAATTACACTCTTTTCTTTTATAGGGTGCACCAACAAGATTAGGTTTTAGGGTCTTGGAATAGTTCATTGTGAGTAAATTCTCCAAGACCACTAAACGAAACATTTATGTGTCTGTCCAGGTGAGAGTGTGAAATTCCTTTATATAATTAGTGTTTCGCAGGATCCTCCTCTTACAAGGGAGTTAAGCACGAGGCAGTGTGAGAATTTATTGATTGGGATGACCCCTGGTCATAACTGAGTAGCACCAGAAATATTTCCAGGATTGTATTCGTATCTGGGGGCTCTTTCGAGAGTTTCGGGCTTTGCTACCTTGCCCATACGGTCAATCTTTCCTGTGACTGTCCTCCTGAGCATTGGTTATATTGAGGTGACCTTATTTGCCTTACCTAGGTTATCGAGGGGGTACTTCGCAGAGGTTATTCTACAGGTGTCCTGGCTAGGTAGGGGTCGGACAGCACAGTCGCTATATGTGTTGAAGCTGAGGGCCACTATAATTGGTTACGAACCTCCGCTTGTTGTGTATGGGAGTCTCAAGTCTCTCCTAGGCGAGACATACCTGCTTCATTCGGGAGCTCACATATCCTACCCTTGTTTGCTTGTGATTTGGATTTACATTTTATAGGTGTATGCTCTGTGCACGCTAGTTTTCCTAGGATTTGCATAATTATATAGAGTCTGTTTCATTTTTTGAATCATTTTGGAATTGGGCACGACACTTCACCATTCTCGTTGTTTAGCAGGACTTCCGCCTTCCACATCTCCTCCTCCTTTGGGAGAGAGAAACAGATAGTCCGGGCGGACTACTTCTCACATTGATTCACACACGATGGGAGATCACGAGGATGAGATTCCTAAGATGTATTCTCCACCTCACGAGGTTGGGGATGTAGATTCTACTCCCGTATATGATCCTTCACCAGAAATACCTTTACATTCTAGTTATGATCCCTCATTCACAGGTCGCCAGTATTGGTTTCCAAGCAACGAGACTCATCATGAACCCACAAGCACAAGTCATGTTCGTTATGGCATGCCTAATATCCCTGCACACGATCCGGCACATCATGTCAAGTCAGAAATTGAACCTAGCACTACACCTGGGGGCACTCCTATTCCTTTCCATGCAAAGATATTTGGGAGCACTAGTCATATTGCACCTTCCATCCCAGTGATGGAAGCTACCTCACATGTCCATCCTAGTGTTAGTAGTCATATGTGGATACCAGAACCGAGACGGGTGACCATAGGGAACACCACTTACATCCCTTCACGTGTCCCTTCATCCCCAAACCCTACTCCTTCGAATGCATTTTTGACAACCCTTCCTCCCCCTCATTCACGTGGTCCTTCAGGTCGATATATCGCTACTAGCCATGTTCGTACTGCGACTGGTCGCACGGTAGTATCTCAGAGTCAAGTACCTCCTGTTGTCTGAGGAGGTCATATTCCTATTTCTGGATCATCTCACAGTTCATCACAAGGATTTCCCCATATCCCTAATTATGGAGCTTCTCATGGACAATCTTATGGACCGTAGTATGGACAGAACTATCAACCCTATGGGTACAGGTATCAACAACATGCTTACTCTTCTAATTATGGATTTGTAGCACCGCATAGTCAAGGAACACCACATCATAATGCTTCCATGCAACCCTACACAAGTCAAATGGGAGGAGGATATTATGTCCAAGGCCATGGTATTTATAGTAATCAGCCCTATATGAACCAGAACTATCAGGGAGCGTGGCATAGACCGGCTCAACCTAGGCTCCCTTTCCTCACAACATTGAACTTACCTGACGTATCGAGACTTATGAAGGATCCGGTATCTCATGACCCGGCTTGGCCAGCCGTCCCTAACAAGCTTCTCTCGGACATTCCCAAGTTCAAGGGAAAATCAGGAGAAGATCCTAGTAAACATGTTACTACTTTTCACCTTTGGTGCTCTTCAAATTCCTTACATGATGACTCAATTCATTTAAGGCTATTTCAACGCACCCTCTTTGGCCCTGCAGCGAAATGGTATATAGAGTTACCAAGGGGGGCATTCATTTTATTCGATGACCTTGCTATGAAATTCCTCAATCACTTTCAGCTACCCGTGCATTACGACGTTGGTACAGAGCTCTTGTCGACATTTCAACAAGACAAAGCCACACATATCTTGGATCATATTCAAGAGTGGCATAGACGAAAGAGGTTGATTAAAGCCTTTATACCACTAGAATTTCTCCTTGAATGGTTCCTCAAGTTGTTGTTACCTTACATCGCGAAGGATGTTTCTACATTTGGAGTCCAAAACGAGGAACAATCAATCTTCAGGGCACAAGAGTTGGATTTGATCTACGCTCAATCTGGAATTTTGTATGAGATCATACCTAATGCTACACGTTCTAGTTTCGACCCCAAGATAAAGCCTGGACCACATGCCGATGGCATTGTGGGTTGTACAAGTGCCAAACCTACGGATTCAGTTGTGAACCAAGTGAGCAAATTGTTTATTAATCAATCCACATCGGGACAAGCCATGGATTCATCTCAACCCACCCAAATGGTGAGTGTACTTTCCGTGCAATCGTCAGATCAGAAGGGCAACCAGCAGCCCGGAAGGAATAAGAAAAAGGGTAAAAATAATTGTAAGGGTGGGAACAAGAAAGAAAATGCTAATTTTAACAACAAGAACTCCCGCAATGCTGGGGGGGACAAGCAGTCTAAACGTAAGGTTAATTTTCCTTGCAAATTGTGTAAGGAGGTCCACCTCACTCACTTGTGCCCTCATATGGAAGATGCCTCGAGATTAATAGCACATGGACGCACTATGCTAACTAATCCTTTACCCCATAATCAAAATATCAACTCGAGGACCAATGATCCTCAATGTGCATCGGGTGGAGATCAAAATCTGTCGGAAGCCAATACTGGTCATGGTTGCATCAACATGGTACATGCTACTAAGGTTGTGACTCGTGCGTAAGATTATGGTTCATCACAACTGGACCTTAGAAAATAACCCGCTCCACCTGAGAGCCCTTTGCGTATCGAAAACCCTATGGATAAACCTGAAATTGCACCTTGCATTCCTAAGGAAGTCCTAAAGCATTTGGGGCACAATCCCAATGCCTAAGCCACCCAGTTGTTGAGGATTTGGGCCAAACTCCTTGTGCGATGTCCACACTTGAATTACTTCAGAGTTGTCCTCCGCAAAGGAAATCCTTTCTTTCTACTCTTGGGATTATTGCTAACAACTCTTCTTCTATCATCAAATTTGAAACCATGGGACTATAGCCTCACTTTCCTTACTATGTGTCTCTTTTGATTCATGTAGAGTGTCTTAATATGACCATCAAATGCACTATGATTGACGAAGGAGCTGCTGCTTCCGTGATGTCTTTGTCATGCTGGAAGGGTTTGGGTTCTCCTAAGTTGTCTCAATCTGCTACCATGTTGACTGCCTTTGATGGTAGATCATTTCGGCCACACGGGATTCTTCCTTCTCTTAAGGTCCAATTGGGAGGGAAGACTGCCACGATCGAGGTCGAGGTGGTTGATGCGCCCCTTGACTACAATCTTTTACTGGGTTGGAATTAGATCTATAGTATGCAAGTCATAGCCTCTTCTCTCTTTCGAGTAGTATGATTTCATTTTAATGGGAAGATTGTTATGATTGATCAGACATCATTCCATAATCTGAGTGTTAGTGCGTCATCGGGAGCTTCTATCCCGATTATCGATCATTCTCATCCGATAACTGGGAGTGTGGGTGTGGGTATGTATCCATCTCTTATGGGGACCTTTAGCTGTCATGTGCCCATTCTTATGATCGGATCTATTTTTAGTGGGGCTTCGTCTTCATTGAATTCGGTGTCTTTTCGTACAACCCATATGGAAGATCCTTGGATTCTTCCTTCACCGAGTCCTTCGAATGGACCTGTCGAAACGGACGTGTCGCTGCCTGCAACAATGATAGCATATCAAGCGAATCTTGATTGTGTTGCAGATCCTAGTCCTTCCTCTTCGCGGACGAAGGAGGAGGACCCATATGTGCTTCCTGCATGGGAAGTTGAGTCCTCTCATGCACATGATTGCCTTCATGATGTTTTTCCATCAGATGAAGCCATTTTTGAGGCCATGTCTGGGGTTGAGCCACCTTGGGAAGAGTTGCATCATAGATCATATTTTCTTCCCGAGCTTAACCATATGGAGCGTGAGGACTTTAGGGAGATTCTTAGCGAGAAAATTGGTAGTCCCGTGGTTCCATTAAGCTCTCCTGGTCAGATGGATGATGGGAACATGGAGAATTTATCACCTACTATTCTTATCAATATTTCTCGCGAACCTGGAAAAGTTGAGAACATCTACATTGGGGTGGATTGTTCCCCTGATGAAATCAAGGAGTATACCGAGCTATTTAAAGAGTTTCATGACATCTTTGCTTGGTCATACGAGGAAATTCTAGGTATCGACCCTCGTATTGTCGAACATGAAATGAAGACCTATCCGAATGCAAAACCCGTTCGACAACATTTGCGTGCGATGAATCCTAGAAAAGAAACCGCTATTAAGGCTGAGATAGAGAAGCTGTTAAAGCCAATTTTATCTATCCCATTCACTTGATGAAATGGGTTTCAAATCCTGTTCCGGTTGATAAGAAGCAGGGAGCGATTCGTATATGCACTAATTTCCGTGATTTAAATCATGCTTGTCCTAAGGATAATTTTCCCACACCATTTATTGATCAGATTTTGGATGAGTGTGCGGGAAGTGAGGTATTCTCCTTCATGGACGGTTTTTCCGGATATAATCAGATTCAGATCAAACCTGAGGATCAACATAAAACTGTATTTATTTGTCCTTGGGGTACGTTTGCATATCGAAAGATGCCTTTCGGTCTTAAAAACGATGGAGCCACATTTCAGCGGGCTATGACCTTAATTTTTCATGATCTCAAAATGATTATCGAAGTGTATTTGGATGATCTTGCTACTCATTCTCGTTTGAGAGTGCATCATCCATACCATTTGAGATTAGTATTTGAAAGATGTCGCCATTACTAGGTTAGGTTAAATCCTCATAAGTGCATCTTTTGCATAACCGTTGGTCGCTTTCTAGGGTTCATTCTATCCAAGGAGGGTATAAGAGTCAATCCCTTAAAGGTTGAGGCAATACTTCAATTGTCTCCCTTGCATAATATTAGACATCTTCAGTGTTTGCAAGGCATGGAAAATTTCTTGCGGAGATTCGTCGTTAATTTTGCTAATTTGACTAAAGGCTTTATGCATCTTTTAAACAAGGACACTACTTTTTGCTGGGATGAGCGAGCCCAAGAGTCCTTTGATGCTATTAAGCGAGCCTTAGCATCGACCCCCGTGCTTAGTCCACCTGACTATAGCCATGATTTTTTTATTTATGTGGCCACGTCCATGGAGACAGTTGGTATGGTTTTGGTTCAGGAGGATGAGGAGCTCCACGAGTATGTCATATATTATTTGAGCCGGAACCTTATTGATGCGAAAATCCGTTATTCTCATGTGGAGAAACTTGCCTTGGCCACCGATCATGCAGTTCAGATATCGAGACATTACATTCTCCTTCGCTAGACCTTGGTGGTAGCTCATGTCAATCCATTTCAGTTCATCCTCACTAGAAGGATGATCGAGGAAAAATATAATAAGTGGATTGTTATTTTGCAAGAATTCGATCTCGAATTCGTTTCAGTGAAATCGAAGAAATCGTTAATCTTTGCGTAGCTCATTTCTTATTTTTCAAGTATGGAGGAGGAGGAGGTTTACGAGGATACATTTGTCGATGAGCATATTTTCCTTATCTCAACTTTGGACCCATGGTATGGGGATATCATTGTATATTTGCAAACGTTGAAGGTCCCTACTCACCTTTCACGAGATGAGCGACGACGATTACATAATGTATCTAAGAACTACATTATAGTGGATAATACTTTGTACCGCCATGGGGTAGATTCCATTTTGCACCGTTGCTTAACCCATGATGAGGCTGAGGTTGTGTTGAATGATTGCCATGGAGGGGTGTGTGGTGGTCATTTATCTGGGATTTCTACAGCCCAAAAAATATTGAGAGCGGGATATTTTTGGCCGCCGATATTCAAATATTGCGTCAATGTGGTCAAGAAGTGTCACCCTTGCTAGGTGTTTTCACGCTATATTCACTCATATCCTACCCCGTTACATCCAATTATCACTTCCGGTCCCTTCACCAAGTGGGGACTTGAATTCTTCGATTGCAACCTAGCTTCGGCTGGGGGGCATCATCACATTATAGTGGCTGTTGATTATTTCAAGAAATGGGCAGAGGCTATGCCTATGATTAAATCTGATGGTGAGACAACCGTACATTTCATTTTCAACCAAATTATTACCCAGTTCGGCATTCCGAAAGAGCTTGTCACTGACCATGGTAGGCACTTTCAGAATAGAATGATGGAAGAGTTGGCTTCGAAGTTAGGGTATAAGCAGGAGCACTCCTCTTCTTATTACCCTCAGGTGAATGGACAGGTTGAAGCAATGAATAAATCACTTAAGTCCATTCTCCAACGAACCATCGCGTAAAACAAGACGAATTGACATATCATGTTATATCCTGCTTTGTGGGCATATAGAACCATGGTTAAGACTGCCACCGATTTCTCTCCATATCAGCTCATACATGGGGTGGAGTCTGTCTTGCCGGTTGAATGTGAAATCCCTTTGTTGAAGCTATCTATATAGCTTTTACCAGACACTTCTGCATTGGAGGAAAGTTTGGTCCACTTAGAGCAGTGCCGGGATGCCTTAGTGGCTCTAGAAGTTAATAAGCATTGCGTTAAGGTCCAATATGATAAGTCTGTCCATCCGAGGAGGTTTAGTGAAGGTGATTTGGTCCTTTTATGGGATCAAGCTAAAGAACCCTTAGGGGCAGGGAATTTTAATGCCATGTGGCATGGTCCTTACATAATCAAACGTATGTTGGAGAAGGGCGCCTATGAACTGGTGGATTATGAAGGGACAACCTTGGCAGAGCCTAGAAATGGGCTCTATCTTATAAAATACTATGCATGATCTTTAGCCAGGGCTGATTATTGTATATTATTGTACATGTTTTTGGCATAGTTAGGTTTTCTTATGGTGATCAAGTTTGTTGATTAGCTTTCATTTCTTATAGCATATGTTGATGGAGTCTTCTACTTACATAGGATTCGCTGATTGTGCTAGCCACCACACTAAAAAATCAGCTTCTGCTGCTTGGGTGATTTATACTTCTACGGGTCAGCTATTCTCTTCAGGAGGCGTATGTTTACGGCCTTCTTTGAACAATGTTGTTGAATATAGTGTCATTATCGAGTTATTGCGGGATGCCATTTCACATGGTGTTCTCTCTCTTAAGGTACGTCTTGATTCGCAGTTAGTGGTTTCACAACTTAATGGCTTGTATCGTATTAGGGATCCAACATTATTATGAAGATTCTTATGTGTGAGATTGCTAGAATGATAATTTGAAAACATAACATACATACATGTTTCACTAATTTTTAATCAAGTTGCTGACTCATATGCTAACTATGTGTTAGATTGGAATTTGTTTCATAGACCATAAGCACATCACAAACATACATTTTTACACACATGAAAATAAATAAAATCGATCATCATAAAAAAATTTCATTAAACATCCAAAATGTGACGTCATAATACATAAGTGTCATAATACAAAATTGGGGCTTTCGAGCCACCAAAATATAATACACGGTAGTACAAAAATGAAGCACTCTTAGGTCTCTAAGCCTGAGGTGGAGGAGGGGGGTTATGATCATGGTAGCACACCACGTCTCTAGCTAGTCGTCAAAACAATCGAACCCATGCCCGTGGTACACCAACCACCTGGTGCCGCATAGCCTTAGGAAAGTCCTTGACTTGTGCCATGGGTACCCTGTGTGTCAAGCGTACAAAGTTTGTGTGGATGCTTCTGCTCCACTTCCACACCCATGATGTCATCTCCTCTTCCCCTTCGTCTATGAAGAGGGGAACCTTCAGGCCGTCGTGGTCCAACATCTGCATACACATGACAGATTGTCACTATATGTCGTCATAAGGTGATTCCATGAAGATGGGTAACACTTTTTGGCCAAATTTGGCGATGAAAACCTGATTTTTTACTCATGTGCTAGATAGAAGCCCTCAAAACGCATA
>LPNX010349933.1:372222-427242 GCA_001517045.1 Pseudotsuga menziesii | reverse complement strand
AGGGGCGATAAGAGCTTCCCCCTTCACGTGGTTGGCCCTATTCAATAAAGAATATTAAATAATTCTCGAAACAAAGAGAAGCCATTGAGGAAATGCATAGTTATGATATTGATGATGATCATGATCATGATCATCATCATCATTGTCATGATCATTGTCATCATCATCGTCATCTTCATCACCATCATCACAATCATCATCTTCATCATCATCATCCTGATCATCTTCGTCATCATTCACGTTGATTCTTGATTGGTTAAAATGGTCATGCTATATATCCTAAGGTGCTTTATATATAAAATTATCACTGAACAATTACTTATAGTAAGCGTATCAAAGACACAAAAATATCATTCCATTGGCTATTATCATCATCATTAAGTTTACATGACACAATGGTGTGTATTTATATGAAATATCACCAAATCTCTTGAATTTATAAACACACCTAGGTATTAGTGCACAAGATGGAACACTCACACAACAACACCTTCATAACGCTCACATAACAAGATGTCAACCTTCCACACAACTAGGATGGAAGAAGCAAGAATTATCACCCTAAGTTTTGAAGTAGCTCGAAAGAGACTAAGTTCACGTGGATAGTGAAGAGTTTATGTTAAAGACATACAACTTAGTCCTTATCCTTTATTAATTGATATTTTTTACTATTTGTAAATAAATTTAAATTTTACTTAATCCTATCCATGGACTTGTTATGAATAAACATAATTATTTTGGTTATTATCATTAAAAATTATTTTAAAAAGCAATACATTCCTACTGTAGTTAGATTATTATATGATAATGATAACATAAATTAAAATATGTATTACAATAATCTTTTTAATATAATCAATATTAATACTATTATTCCATTTATATATCACATAATCAAATGATTTATAAACATAATGCATTGACATCATTTTATAACCCATTATAATACATAACATTTCCATTCCATAGTTCCTTTATCCTATCAAATTAATTTCTTCAAAAAAACATAATATCCAAACATTAAACATGTAGATCCCACCCGTAAGGTTATAATCTATCTCATCTATAAATCATCTATAAGGTTATAAGCTATCTCATCTATAAGGTTATAAGCAATAAATCATAAACATCATATGTATAAATAAGTCGAAATCTTATGAGGTAATAAGATGTATAAAATATTATAACATAGAACACCTTGCATTTAATAGTTTCTAATACTCAATGACAAATGTTTAATAATGGAGTTGATAAGAGAAAAGTGCAATATTGCTTATGGTAAAGTTAAAATTGTAACAAAGTAAATCATTTAATTGGAGTTATTATATTTTAAATATAGACTAAATTTAAAAAAATTAATGGAAAAAATGGTTTTTTATATTTATTGAAATATTTATCATGTTAAGTATACATGAATGAATGTGATATCTATTATTGTTCTTTCTATTCAATTTTGGCTATGATCAATTGTATTTGTAGAAATTAAATGGGTCATTCCCTATCTATAAAAATAATATCTTAGGAGTTATGTTGCAATTATTTTATGACATGAACAAAAACAGTGGACAATGTGAGGATAAAGCAATAATCCAAATCTTTGTGTAGTTTGTAGAGAGAATCAATTGAGCAATATATGTTTAGACATATGATCCATAAGAGTGAACTTAATAGTAAAGTAGAGACATCACAATTCAAAGAGATATAATCACATAAATGTTAAAGATTATAGAACTTATACAATTCCTCATCATTACACTTGTTACAAGTTTGGGTTAATCATAAACTTGTGAAGAAACATTCATGCTCACTTATGTATGGAAATGGCTGTGGAGTTAATATTGTAATGGTATAAAGATTATAGAATTCACTAAAATCTTCTTTGACAAATTTGATAATACGAATTAAATATTTATACGAGTCAAGACCGATGATGATGATGATGATAGTGATGATGATGATGATGATGATGCTAATGATGATGATGATGATGATGCTAATGATGATGAGGATGATGATGAGGATGATGGTGATGATGATGACGACGATGCTAATGATGATGATGGTGATGATGATGTCAATGATGATGATGGTGATGATGATTCTAATGATGATGAAGATGATGACGATGATGATGTCAATGTAGGATGATGATGATGATGATGATGATGATAACGGAGATGATGATGTCAATGATGATGATGATGTCAATGCAGAATGATGACGATGATGATGTCAATGATGATGATGATGACGATAATGATGATGGAAATGATGATGATGGTGATGATGATGATGATGATAATGATGGTGATGATGATGATGATGTTGAGGATGATGGCGATGATTATGGTGATGATGATGATGTCGATGATGATGACGACAACGACGACGACGACGATGATGATGATGGTGATGACGATGATGATGATGTCGATGATGATGATGATGATGATGGTGACGATGATGAGGATGATGGTGATGATGATGATGATGACGATGCTAATAATGATGATGGTGATGATGATGTTAATGATGATGATGATGATGATGATAATGATGATGATGTTGACGATGATGATGATGGTTATGATGATGATGATGATGATGATGATGTCGATGATGATGATGATGATGATGATGATGATGATGATGATGATGCTAATGATGATGATGATGATGCTAATGATGATGATGATGAGGATGATGACGATGAAGAATATGGTGATGAAATCTAGGCAGTGTACATTGGTAGCAAGGTTCACATAGGTAGTAGGCATAGAGTTTTGAGCTCATTTCAGGCCTAGTAGTAGACTAGTAGTTGTTCTTTTTTGTTACAGAGCCTTATGTTCTACTAGGTACAGAGCCTTATGTTCTACCAAGTCAATGATGTCAATGATGATGATGATGATGATGATGATGATGATGATGATGTTGATGCTGAGGATGATGGTGATGATGGTGATGATGATGACGATGATGATGTCAATGCAGGATGATGATGATGGTGGTGACGGAGATGATGATGTCAGTGATGATGATGATGCCAATGTAGGATGATGACGACGATGATGATGATGACGACGACGATGATGATGGAGACGATCATGATGATGATGATGATGGTGATGATGATGATGATGATGATGATGATGTTGAGGATGATGGCGATGATGATGATGGTGATGATGATGTCGATTGTGATGATGATGATGATGATGGCAATGACAATGATGAGGATGATGGTGATGGTGATGGTGACGATGCTAATGATGATGATGGTGATGATGATGTCAATGACGATGAGGATGATGATGACAATGGTTATGATGATGATGATGATGATGATGATGTCGATGATGATGATGATGATGATGCTAATGATGATGATGATGATGATGCTAATGATGATGATGATGAGGATGATGATGATGAAATCTAGGCAGTGTACATTGGCAACGAAGTTCACATAGGTATTATGCATAGAGTTTTGAGCTCGTTTCAGGGCTAGTAGTAGACTAGTAGTTGTTCTTTTTTGTTATAGTCGTAGTTGTTGACAAATTGTCACACTTTATATTGCTTGGGGAATCGAGGGTCAGAGTCGCATCTCGATGGCTAGTGCCTTGTAGTCATCAATGATTACTGGTCATATTGCACAACTAAGCAATGAGTGCATGACATGAGTGAGTGAGTGATTATAATTTATCAAATTTCCAATATTGTGAATGATGAGTTGAACTTTATAGCATAGGAATTTCAACATCTTGAGAAATTTATATGGATGGGTAATTCCAAATGTTTCCCTTCTTTTGAAATGTTAGTATAATTTACTGTTAATATAATGTGGCAGACGTGGAACAGGATTCAAATGCTAAAGTTATTATAAATTCATATTTTAAAAGGTCGCATCATTTTAAAAAGTTGTGTTATTTAAAAAATTATAACATTCTATATATGACTATATATGACTATATGACTATGACTATATAAAATTAAAGCATGACTATATATGACTATATATTTGGTATATATAACATCAATTTTCAAAAATTACACATGACTATATATATACCTACATGACTATATATTTTCTTTTTAAAAACATAGTGTTGCAATGTATGCCTTTAAACTCACATTCTCGCCTATTTAGAAAAATTAAGGATATTTGTGTGCACATTCTTTGGAGGTGGAGGCGTCTCTCTATAAAAGGGATATCCTAAATTATGTACTTTCATACTCTGTCGACTCTATATTGATCTTGTCTTGTTTTCGCCTTTGCCTTTCAACCTTTCCCTGTCATTTGTTGCTAGAGGTTGAAGTCACGATTTGGTTTTAAACCATTTCTTGTCAAGTGTTGCGTGAGGTCGAAGTCACGATTTGCGATTTGCCTTTGCATTTACCTTTGTTGTGTGAGGTCAAAGTCACGATTTTTTAGGTGCTGTGTGAGGTCGACAATTGTTGTCAGAGGTCACACAGAAGAGGAGGCTTAATTTGGACAGGCATAGCTGCGTGAGGTCAAAGTTACGATTTGTCAAGTGTTGTGTGAGGTTGACATTTGCTGCCAGAGGTCATGCAGAAGAGGAGGATTAATTTGCACAGGAAGAGGAGTCTTTGCTCAGGCAGAGGAGGTTTTGTAGCGATTCGAGGGTTTGTAGAGGCAGAGGAGGTTTTGCAGCAATTTGAGGGTTTGTAGAGGTAGAGGAGCATTTGCAGAGCTCATGCAGAGGCCGACAGCATGCCCCCCAAATCGATGAGTACCCTAATTTGATACTAGAGGAGAGGAGAGTTAAGGAATGTATATTAAATTAGAGTTAAGTAATCTAGGATGAGGGTGAGGCTGTAAATCCGATGGGGCAGGATAATCTGAAGGTTATATAAAATTGATTCGAATGGGAAAACATAATAGTATATCATTGCTTTGATAGTTCACATAAAAATTTAATAATTACTTGTTTTTCAAGATAATACCATTGATTAAGTCACCTAACCTTAGGAATTGGACCAGGCTGTAAATATCACAGTCTATTATATCCACTTTCCCCTTGAACTCTTTCATATGATCATTTATTTTGGTGAAATACTCCTTCATATCAAAAACTTATTTAGGGTAAACATGTGTATTTGGGTCTAGTATAGGGGACTTCTTCCCCTTTGGCCCATTCTCTTTCACTCAGTGGCCCATTGTGCCTTTTCTTGTTGTACTTGTTCTCACTAAAAATGATGGCATTTTTTAACATTTAAGAGGTAAGGTTTTTGATGAAAGATTGGATTGATGGATGACCTAATATCTTTTTAGACCTATATGTGCAATTTGGTGGAATCCCATAATAAAAAAATAGAACATGTGTTGGGATATCCTCAGCAAGAAAACATCATCAAAGTCTTGGCCACTTAGAATATACTTTATGCATTTGGTTGGTTGTATTTTGGACAACAATGAAGGGAACCTAAACCATGGGTAAGAGCACATTTTAAATTGAATATTTAAATGTCATCTCTGCCTTATTTCATATGTAAAAAATTAGTGTCATTAGGGCATCCCTAACCTGTGTTGGTTTGATAGACAAGTATTAATAAAGGTTGAAATCCTACTACAAGGCCTAAGGTTTGAGGTATGAGGCAAATGGTCTGAGGTATGATTGAGTGTCATTGGCTTCTTACTTGAAGCATTGTAGTTTTGAACATGAGTTTGCAAAAGTACATCACGTTCACACAAAAAAAATATGGGAGGATCCCACGATTGGGAATTGTCACCATGATCTCCTTGAATAGGGGTGGGATTAGATGCTACCAATTGCCATTGTGATGGAGGAAAAATATTGTTTAGGATATCTTGTTGCGATGTGGAACACCACTAAACCATATGCTTATGAATTTCCTCCATGTGAGGACACTCGTATGTGAGATGGTCTCATTTGTAAATTATGTAGGGAAATCAAGTGGTGTGCTTTCCTTCACCTTCTTGGGTAGTATAATTTATGGTTGGATTTACCTTTTTCCCATCATTAGTTTTCTTCGTACAATTTTTCTTCTTCTTACCCCTTAATGATTACCATTACTAGCCAATGTGGTTTGCACTGTGTTGACTTTGGAGGGCTGGTTCAAGCTTGAAGATGATGGGACTATGGGTTGATTAATAGACGGGGTTGACTGATAGTAATTAGTCCCATTTTATCAACCATTTGATTCATTGCATTATTGATAACAACATCTACAATTACATCAACATGCAATCTAGGAGTAGGTCTGGGTTGATTGGTTGAAGGTCTAGAAGCATGGGGAATGGTATCATATATGGTATTAGAATGAGAATAGATCAAATCTAGTTGTTGTGCCTTGAGGATGACCTGATCATCTGTAAGTGCACTTGACATAATGGAATCCTTGAAAATTAGTGGCAATAAAGACTTGACAAACCAGTAAGCTAAAAATTGATTTAGGATTTTAGTGTAAATGAGGCACCACCTTGATCTTCTCCATTAACGAATATGATTATAAATATCAGTGGAGGCATTTTGTCACAGTGATGTCAATAGTTCTGTCCTAGTCTCATAGTGGATGGGAAATTTTAAATGGGTCAAAAATTCCATATCTAAGGATGAGAAATCATGGTAAGAGGAAATACGCAACTCAATATACTTCCCCACCCAATATTCGATATAAGAGTTACTTTTACACTACCATCATGTACTCATGTACTCTTTTAGTCCCATTGACCCACTTTTAATGGTAATTTGTTAGACATTAATAAAATTATCTTATCTCATCTTATCATCAATTTCTATAGTCTATTTAGATTTTAAATTTCCGGTAGTTCTTGAAGATAGTTGTTTGTTCTTGTCTTGAATTTCTTTTGTCTCTCAATGTGAAATAGTGCAAAAATACAAATTTTGCATGAGTTTATTGTGTTGGGTCAATAGATCATCATTATTTGAGTATGATGGTAATTTCTATTTGAACAAACATAATGGAAACTTCTATCTGGTGTATGTCTGTAACTATTTTGTATTAGAATATTTTGGTACTCATTATTTGCAAGTCGTATTTTCTTCTAAGAACTAAACTATACAAAACATATTGAGGAAGTAAATATGGGTTAGAGGAAACACCAAAATCCTTAATAGAAGTGAAATATTCTTGGATGTACCAATCCCCTATAATCTTTATAGTTTCCCTAGCTTCTTTTGAAATTCTAGGGGCTGGTTGGTTGAATATGATGGAGTATAAAGGGTCCATGAAATTGTCATGTATTGCATTGAAGTGCTTCTTGAAATTTGAATCCCACAATTCACTACAATAAACATTTACAAGGAGCATACTAGGGTTCTAGTCCCAACCCATTAGAGGAAATAAATTCATAAAACAAACTTAATCAATAAAAAGGCAGGCATGTAAAATCCTTTCTTTTCACTCCTTGGTAATATTTTATCACTCTCATAATGTTTGGGATATTGAATTATATGATATGCACCCAATTGAATACCTGTCATATTTCAGCTGAGTGGTGAGCTAATAGCATCTAACAATCATGGTAGCTAACAATCGATGCATATATTTGAAGTATTGTACTAGGTATATCTGATTTTCCTTTTCTGTGAAAGTATTCTCTTCATCCTGCCATTATTTGGTGACTTCAACCAAGTTAGGGTTTTCTTCACTAAATATTTACATGAACTGTTTACTTAGTATACCTTCAAGCTTTCACATTTGATACATCTGACCAATAACATCCATCTCACATCATCATTATAGGGTAAGGTTGCAGGCCTAAAGGCAATAAATAAGAACATCACTCTTTTTGATGTTATGAAACACTGAAAGGTCTTTATCATATTTTGGGAAACAATAATTTCAAAAATAAAATTTTATGCCCAGAGTTCGGTAGATTCTTTAAAAAAACCTTCATCCTTATAGACCCATAGTGCATACAAAATTTTCAGAAAGTTCATCGACTATATTGCTTAACAAATTTCCCTAGTAATAATATGCATCTGAAAAACATATAATCATTACATATTTATGAGAAAACATGGCCACTATGGTTTTCATCCATGTACTGGTCATTTTGAGCCTGAGCCTGAACCTGGGAGCTTGGACCTTCAAATCTTCCCATAGTAGTCTGTTGGACTATCTCTTCTTCGATTTCTTTTATGACCGTGCAATGCCCAACATAAGACTGGTTTCCTTGGGTGAAACTCGATATCATATTGAAATGCATTTATATTTCATTGAAAATATTCTCTATCTTTCCCCCCTGTTCCCTAACTTTGGTTTCAATCCCATCACACTTCTTGTTCTGCTGCTCCATATGGTCAATGGACTGTTTCATTCCTTCCATATGGGAATTCATCCTCTTCAACATCTTCTTAATGTTCATAATTTCCCTGAGGGATTCTCCCCTATCCATTCTCATTTTAGAGAATGAACCATCTCTTTCTCAGTCTGCTTCAATGAGCATGCTTAGCATTTCCCAAGCTTAAAAAATATAGAGCAATTTACAGAAAGGAGGGAGGGTGAGCAGTGTAGATTTCTCTCCTACAATTTGAACTAAACAAATGATTTGAAAATTCCAACAGGAATTTTCCATGGGTTTGAAAGTAGAAATCCAACCCACGGGTTAGTGCATGTGGTTAGCAAACCACATCAAATTATCTTTAATTATTGTAGCTGAGGCAGATATTGAGCATAGATTATAACCTCCTTCAAGCATACTTCCCTTTGAGATTCAACTCAACATCAACATCCAGGCCATGTGTGCAAAACAATTAGGAGTGAATTCATAGCATTTAATCATAACTATATAATTGTTAAATCAAGTCCAAAACTACTTCGCTATTGGAAGAACGACATGTTCAAATGCCAAAAACATTATTGTCAATATCCCCAAATCCAAATTTCCATGGAATGTTTACCGAGTATCTCTCACCCTTTGGATATACCAACCTTAGTATCAACAACACTACCATGATACAAACCCTCTCCATGTCTATGTACATATATATAGAAAAACTCATTGATCTGCCTCAAAGATCACCAATATCCCACCCCCATGGTGTACATTCCAATCAACGATAATAACCTTCTTTGCTCCTAAAAAATGGGATGCTAAGATAGAAATTGATGCATTATTTTGAAGATGGAAACCCATAGAAACTTTTACCCTTGCATTGTGACTAGGAGGTCTTACTAGAGAAAATCCATTCTAAGCCTAGCCTATCATAATTGATTTTTCATGCTCGGCACATAAATCAACTGCAATTCTACCCACAATATATGAGTGCTCAGTTGCATATGTATTTGAGCCTTATCAACACCAAATAAATTATTTTCTCTGTTCATTTAATGAGATGGAAACATAATCAGTTTTCAAAAGAGGGTATTGTCGCCATAGTATTCAAATTGCTCAAAAATGTAGTTTACTACTCAAATGTCCACAAATTTTTCTAGAATAATCTTGGATCCAACCTAGATTTTCCAAGGTTGAGCAATACACAAGTTCACTTTTGTTGAGTTTTATAAAATTTTCAAGTTCCCATGGATGCCGCTTGTGTGTCTTTCATTTAGTTGCAGAATCGAGCATTAAACCTGGTAATTTAGTACCATCTCAATGTCATGTAGAAGACAAAATAAATGGAAACTACTTGTTTATATTACACAAGATACACCAAAATTCAAGTCAATGGCCCTTATGGCTGATATTGGGTGAAATAATGCATAGAAATAGAGATTTATTGCTTCTTTAGCTCACATGTTTTTCCTTGAGGTGCTCAGAAGTACCTAGAATCTGCAATAATAAGTTTGAATTGTCTTTTCCTACTGCAAGAATGTCACGAACCTGCTAACTAGAAAAATAATCAAGGATATGGTGATTGTTGGATAATTTTTTGAACCAAATAACAAACCCAAATTGGATCACTGTTGCTACAAGCAGGGAGCTGTCATATTTAGGCTCAAAATATCAATAGAACATCACAGTAAAATCCACAACATTCTTCAAATATGAGTGAATGGGTTGTCTTCTTAGGCCTAGATTAAAGCTTGCCACTCATGAAATAGTCATCAAAATTATTCTATGAGGGGACCATCCATGAATCACTTACTCATAAAATACAACAACATCAAGACCCTGTTGTTATAGCAGATTTCACCACTCCAGGTGAATCACACATTGTATGGCCTTCCCCTGTCCCGCTGTAGACTCATTAGACCCCATGGACCACCTTTTGTCCTTTAATGTTTCCTTGATCATCCCTATAAACTTATAAAAAATGATACACGTGTATTTTATCCCGATAGTGGCGTACATATGCGGGTTTGACACCTATAACCGCGTATATGGGGGTGTGCGTATAATCCAAATCCTTTTGGAGTTTTCCTTGACATGGATCTGACTCATTAGACTCCTGGCCTTCCACATGCCTTGAGATCGAACGGATTCGACCTTTCATTACCCATATGAAAAGCTATATAAGGAACCCCTTGGTACATTGAAGGCATGAGAGAATTGAGAGCATTGAAACTATAGTCCATTGGTGCCGGAACTTATGCTTGAGTCTGCATCCCTTTGTCCCTTGGAGCTCTTGTGTGCTCTTCCCAAGCTTGACTTTTTCTAGTGAGCTTTCTATCTAAGTGATGGAGGATTGAAGTGGTGGAGGCCCAAGTGGGGGATTCAGTTTCTCCGGTTCGCAGACGTGCCGTCAGAGGTTGTCTCTATCTTGTAATCTCTGATTTATATTAATAAGAACTATCTTTTCCTGTCCAATAATGTGTATTTGAATGAATATTGTCTGCATTGGAATATGTCAAATGCTTTTACATTATTGCTTATATATGCTAGAATAGGTCTAACTCCATGATATATAGTATGCTTGTATTGTTTACTTGTTGTTGAGGAAGTATTGTATCAATTCAAGCTGAAGATTGGAAAGCTCAACGGGGATCTACTTCAACCATCCGGAATAAGGTACGAGGTTCGATCCTTTAGTGTTAGACATTTTATTTCTATTGCATATTGAAAGAGATTGATTTCTAGAGTCAAGCTATCTGTTGTGGTACCCCAAGCCATAGGAATTTCTCTCTGTAACAAAATTGGCGACTCCACTGGGGAGTTCCTAGTAGTTGTCCTTTGGGGGTTGATTTCTTAGCATTCAATGTACTTGAATTGCTCTCTCTCTCTTGTTTCTGTGTCGGGTCTAGGGGCATGTATTCCTGGTAGAGTCTGATTGGTGGGAAGTTTGTCTCAGCCTGTCTGTTTGCCTTGAATTTATGTACTTTTTCTTCCTGTACGCGGGTTTTTGCCTGACAGTCACGTATACACGCGGATTATCCTGTGATTTCCGTGTATACACGCGGGTTTACTGCGAACAGTTGCGTATACCTTTGGTGTAGTATTTTTATGGAAGATGATTGGTTGCTGGGTGAATTCTGATATTTGCTGAGTCTCCTTTGGCACTGCCTGAGTCTGTTTTGACCCCTGTTTCTGACCAGAAACGTTTTTTTTTAGCCTAAATTATTTTTTAGGAAAGTTCTTGTCATGGCATCTTTGATTTTTTGTTTGAGATTAGTGCATTAGAGTTCTTTTACTTGAGTGCTTTGCTTGAATTCTCTTTATGTGTGCTTGCAGAGTCTGAGGGTCGTAGAATCATTCATTTGCTTTTTGCATATCTTATATTTTCAAAAAATCCAAAATATTTGCTTATCATCATGCATTGCATTTTGCACATTGCATTGTACTTGCACTAGTTCTAGATTTGCTTTGAAATACTAGTTAGGAATTCATATAGGAAAATTGCATTTATCATTTGAAGAAGAATTATGCATTTCACGTAGTAAGCATACCCTGTTTTCATGGACACAATGCATTTGCATTGATTGTTAGGTGTGCATTTTACTTCTTGTTGCGTCATAACACCACTAGTTGCACGGTCATATCCCTTTTTTGCGTAATAAAGCCAACTAAAATCAATGCTAAATAAAATGAATTACACTCTTTTCTTTTCTAGGGTGCACCAACAAGCTTAGGTTTTAGGATCTTGGAATAGTTCATTGTAAGTTAATTCTCCAAGATCACTAAACAACAACATCTAGGTGTCTGTCCAGGTGAGTGTGTGAAATCCTTGGTATAACCATTGTTCTCAGGATCCTCCTCTCAAACAGGAGATAAGCACGAGGCAGTGTGAGCGGTTACTGATTGGGTTGACCCCTAGTCATAACTGAGTAGCACCAGAGATATTTCCAGGATTGTATTCGTATTTGGGGGCTCTTTCGAGAGTTTCGGGCTTTGCTACCCTGCCCATATAGTCAATCCCGCCTATGACTGTCCGCCTGAGCATTGATTATATTGAGCTGACCTTAGTGGCCTTACCTAGGATATCGAGGGGGTACTTGTAGAGGTTATTATGCAGGTGTCCCAGCCAGGTTGGGGTCGGACAACATAGTCGCTATACGCGTTGAAGCTAAGGGCCACAATAATTGGTTACGTACCTCTGCTTGTTGTGTATGGGAGTCTCAAGCCTCTCTTAGGCGAGACATACCTGCTTCATTTGGGAGCTCACTTATCTAGCCCTTGTTTGCTTGCATTTGGATTTAGTTTTTATTAGTGATTGCTCTGTGCACGATAGTTGGCCTAGGTCCTACCTAAATAGAGAGTCTTTGCTATTTTTTGAGTCATTGTGGATTCGGGTGCGGTTCTGCACCGCTCTCGTCGCTTAGAAGGTCTTCCGCCTTCTACTTCTCCTCCTCCTTTGGGAGAGAGACCTAGACAGTCCAGGCGGACTATGTCACACATTGATTCACACACCATGGGGGATTCTTCAGAAAATATTCATGAACCACCTCCTCCCATTCGTGTTGATGATGGGGAATTTACTCCTACTTACGATCCTTCACCTGACTTAGTCGAGTTAGGTCCTATGATTTCTGAGATAGGAGCTATACATGAGAGACCTACTCATTCTAGACCTGATTCCCCATTGATGCGTTACTAGTATGGCATGCCAGAGGACGTTGAGACTCACTTTGAACCCGCCACTACTAGCTATGGTAGTTATGCTACGACTGGTTTTCCTATGCACGATTTGACATTTCATGTTGAATCCAACTTTGTGCCTAGCACTATGCCTGGGGGCAATCCCATTCCTTACCATGTGGAGAGGTTTGGGAGTACTAGTCACATTGCACCTTCTATCCCAGCGGTGGAAGCTACAGCTTATGTTCCTCCTAGGTCTAGGTTTAGCGATCCCATTAGGATACAAGACCCAAGACGAGTGACGATAGGCGGTAACACATATATTATTGCTCAAGTTCCTTCGTCCTCGGTCCCTAGTTCTTCAAATGTCCATCCTCCACCTTACTCGCATGGTCCTTCGAATCGGCACATGGCTACGAGTCATGTTCGTACTGTGATTACTAGACCGATTGTGTCTCAATTATACATACCACCTGTTGTCTGGGGAGGTTATGTTCATGATTATAGAGGTCAAATTACTACTTCCGCGACATATATCCCTACGCCTGGTATGTATATTCCTACTTCCGGAACGAATCTTCCTATCTATGGAGTGTCTCATGGGGCATCGTAAGCGATGACCTATGGACCTTATTATGGGGTACAGTATGGACACAGTGCTTCACCTTATAGTGGTGGGTATCAACAACCTGCCTACTCTCCTAATTATGGCTTTGTAGCTCCTACTAGTCAAGGTCCACCTTATCCTAGTGCTTCCACACCACCCTATATGGGTCAAACGGGAGGAGGACACTATGGCCAAGGCCATGGTGGAAACCAAACCTATGTGAACCAGGGAGCGGTCCATCGACCTCATCATCCTAGGCTCCCTTTCCTCGCGACACTTAATCTCCCTGACAAATAGAGACTTACGAACGATCCTGTGGCTCACGACCCGACCTGGCCGGCTGTCCCTACCGAGATTCCTTCAGACATACCTAAGTTTGAAGGAAAACCGGGAGAGGATCCGAGTGAACACGTTACTACGTTTCACCTATGGTGCTCTCCGAATTCGTTACATCAGGACTCAGTCCACTTGAGACTATTTCAATGCACCCTCACAGGGCCTGCTGCGAAATGGTATATAGAGTTACCTAGGGGAGCCTTCACCTTGTTCGACGACCTTGGGATGACTTTTCTTAATAACTTCCAGCTACCAGTACACTATGACGTTGGTACTGAGCTCCTGTCGACATTTCGGCAAGATAAAGCCACCCATATTTCTGATCATATTCAGGAGTGGCATAGACGGAAGAGATTAATTAAAGCCTTTATACCGACGGAGCTCCTTCTCGAGTGGTTCCTCAAATCGTTATTGCCATATATAGCGAAGGATGTTTCCACATATAGAGTGCAGAATGAAGAACAAGAGATCTTTAGGGCGCAGGAACTAGACTTGATCTATGCTCAGTCTGGTTTGTTGTATGAGATTATTCCCAACGCACCTCGTTCTAGTTTCAATCCCAAGGTCAAAACTGGACCACATGCCAATGGCATTGTGGGTTGTGCAAGAGTGAAACCTGCGGATTCGGTTGCAAAACAAGTTGCTCAGTTGTCTATCAACCAATCTGCTTCGAGACAAGTTGCGGCTTCGTCTCAACCTACCCAAACGACGAGTGTACTTTCTGTGCAATCGTCGGACCAGCAGCCCGAACGGAATAGGAAAAAGGGTAAGAATAATAATCGAAAGGGTGGAAATAAGAATGAGAATGCCCATAATAATGACAAGAACGGTAGAAATGCTAGGGGGACAAGCAAGCTAAGCCTAAGGTTAAGTTTCCTTGTAAGTTATGTAAGGACGATCACCTCACTTACTTGTGCCCTTGGATAGATGAAGCTTCGAGATTATTAGCACAAGGCCCAGCTGTGCTAACAAACCCTTTACCGCATAACCAGAATATGAACTCGAAGTCCCACGACCAGTCCAGTGAGAGTAATCCACCAGAGACTAGTGCTCGTGGGTGCATTAACATGGTTCGCGCTATGAAAATTTTGACTTGTGCGAAAGATTATAATTCGTCACAGCCCAGCCCAGGCAAAGAGCCTGATCCACCAGGGTCTCCTTTGCGCATTGAGAAACCTGTGGATAAACCCGAGGTTGCACCTCGCATTCCTAAGGGATTTCTTAAGCATTCGGGGCATAATCCAAATGCCCGAGCTGCCCAGAATTATTCAGTTGTCAAGGATTTGGGCCATACTCCTTGTGCGATGTCTGCATTGGAGGCACTTCAGAGTTGTCCTTCGCAAAGGAAGGCGTTTCTTTCTTCCCTTGGTGTGAATGGAGATGATTCTTCCTCAGTGATCAAATTTGAAACCGCGGGATTACAGCCTCGCTTACCCTACTATGTGTCTCTTTTGGTGCACGTAGAATGCCTTAATATGGTCGTCAAATGTACAGTGATTGACGAGGGTGCTGCGGCTTCTGTGATGTCTTTGTCCTATTGGAAGGGTCTGGGTTCTCCTGAGCTGTCCCAGTCGACGACTATGTTAACTGCGCTTGATGGGAGATCTTTTAGGCCGCACGGCATCCTCCCCTCCCTTAAAATCCATTTGGGAGGGAAGACCGTTGTGATAGAGGTTGAGGTGGTTGATGCGCCCCTTGACTATAATCTCCTGCTGGGTAGGAACTGGATGTATAGTATGCAAGCCGTTGCATCTTCCGTGTTTCGTGTTGTGTGCTTTCCTCATAACGGGAAGATTGTGACGATTGACCAAATGGCATTCAAGAATCTGTCGGTTACTGCATTTTCAGGAGCTTCAATCCCGATCGTTGATCACTCTCAGCCGGAAACTGGGAGTGTGGGTGTAGGAATGTATCCATCCCTTATGGGAAGCTTTAGTTGTCCTGCGCCAATCCTCATGATAGGATCTTGTTCCTATAAGGCTTCGACTTCTACGACCTCGGTATCTTTTCGCACGACCCATATGGAGGATCCTTGGATTCTCCCTACGTCGAGTACTTCGAGTGAGCCTATCGAGACGACCGTGCCCTTGCCTGCAGTTATGATTGCTTATCAAGATAATCTCAAATCTACTACAGAGCTTTGTTCTTCTTCTTCGCGGACGGAAGAGGAAGACCCCTATGTGCTGCCAGCATGGGCAGTACAGTCTAAATTGCCCACGACTGCCTTGATACATTTTTCCCTTCAGATGAAGCGATCGTCGAGGCTCTGTCGGGAGTTGAGCCACCATGGGAGGAAATTCATCATAGATCATACTTTCTTTCAGCGCTTGACCGTTTGGAGCGTGAGGATTATAGGGAGATTCTTAGTCAGAAAGTTGGTAGGCCCATGGTTCCGTTAAGCTCTCCTGGTTAGATGGCTTATGGAAACATGGCGAATATATCATCAACGATCCCTATCAACATTTCTTGCAATCCTTGCACTATTGAAAATGTCTATATTGGGGCGGAATGTTCCCAAGCTGAAATTCTTGAATACACTGAGTTATTTAAAGAATTCCACGATATTTTTGCTTGGTATTATGATGAGATGCTAGGTATTGACCCTCGGATTGTCAAACATGAGATTAAGACTTACCCCAACGCTAAGCCTGTTCGACAGTGTTTACGCATCGTGAATCCTAGGAAAGCACCCGCCATTAAGGCAGAGATAGAGAAGCTGTTGAAAGTCAGTTTCATCTATCCTGTTCCCTTGACGGAGTGGGTTTCAAACCCCGTTCCAGTGGATAAGAAGCAGGGAGCGATCTGCATATGCACTGATTTCCACGATTTAAATCGTGCCTGTCCTAAGGATAACTTCCCCACACCATTTATTGATCAGATTTTGGATGAGTGTGCGGGTAGTGAGGTGTTCTCCTTCATGGATGGCTTTTTCGGGTATAATTAGATTCAGATTAAACCTGAGGACCAACACAAGACTGCATTTATTTGTCCTTGGGGAACATTTGCATATCGAAAAATGCCTTTCGGCCTTAAAAATGCCAGAGCTACATTTCAGTGGGCGATGACCTTGATTTTCCATGATCTCAAGTCTATTATTGAAGTATTTCTGGATGACCTCGCTACTCATTCTCGTATGAGAATGCGTCATCCCTATCACTTGAGATTGGTATTTGAAAGATGCCGACACTATTCAGTTCGATTAAATCCTCATAAGTGCATCTTTTGCGTGAAGTCATGTCGTTTACTAGGGTTCATCCTTTCGAAAGAGGGTATAAGAGTCGAC
Organism: Pseudotsuga menziesii; assembly: GCA_001517045.1. Classification (NCBI taxonomy): domain Eukaryota; kingdom Viridiplantae; phylum Streptophyta; class Pinopsida; order Pinales; family Pinaceae; genus Pseudotsuga; species Pseudotsuga menziesii. The sequence continues at coordinate 410,052 of LPNX010349933.1, read as the reverse complement.
CCTTTGAAGGTTGAGGCAATACTTTAGTTGTCTCCCCCGAAAAATATTCATCATCTTTAGTGTTTGCAAGGCATGGAAAACTTCCTACGAAGATTTGTGGTCAACTTTGCCAATTTGTCTAGAGGCTTCATGCGTCTCTTGAAGAAGGATACTCCCTTTGAATGGGATGAGCAAGCCCATGAGTCCTTCGATGCACTCAAGCAAGCCCTAGCATCGGCCCCGGTTATTAGTCCTCTGGATTATAGCCGTGATTTCTTGTTATAATTGGCCGCGTCTTTAGAGACGATTGGTATGGTTTTGGTTCAAGAGGATGAGGAGCTCCAGGAGCATGTCATATATTACTTGAGTCGAAACTTATTGACGCAGAGATTCGGTATTCTCATGTCGAGAAGCTTGCTTTGGCTATCGTACATGTGGTTCAGCGTTTGAGACATTACATTCTCCTTCGTCAGACCTTGGTCGTCGCCCATGTCAATCCATTTCAGTTCGTCCTCACATGAAGGATGATTGGGGGAAAGTATAATAAATGGATTGTCATTTTGCAAGAATTTGATCTCGAGTTTGTTTCGGCAAAATCGAAGAAATCTTTAATATTTGCCGAGCTTATATCAGATTTTCTGAGCGAGACTGAGGAGTTGGGTGGTGAAGATACGTTTGTGGATGAGCACATCGTCTTTATCTCAACGTTAGACCCATGGTATGGGGATATCATAGTATATTTGCAAACATAGAAGACACCTACTCACCTATCGCGAGATGAACGATGACGAGTACATCACATCTCTAAGAACTACCTTATAGTGGACAATACTTTGTACCACCGTGGGGTAGATTTCATTTTACGATGTTGTTTAACTCATGATGAGGCCGAGGTTGTGCTGAATGATTGCCACGGAGGGGCGTGTGGCGGTCATTTATCTGGGCTTTCTACAGCTCAAAAGATTTTGAGAGCGGGTTATTTCTGGCCGTCGATCTTTAAAGATTGTGTTGATGCAGTCAAGAGGTGCCACCTTTGCCAGGTGTTCACACGTAATATGCGCTCGAAACCTGCCCCGTTACATCCCATTATCACCGCCGGTCCCTTCACTAAGTGGGGGCTCGATTTTATGGATCGCAACCCAGCTTCAGCTGGGGGCACCATCATATTATAGTGGCTGTTGATTACTTCATGAAATGGGCTGAGGCTATGCCTACAGTGAAATCCGACGGTGAGACAGCCGCTCACTTTGTGTTCAACCAAATTATTACTCAGTTCAGGATTCCGAAAGAGCTTGTCACTAACAATGGCTCATAGTTTCAGAACCGTATGATGGAGGAGTTGGCATCCAAGTTAGGGTATAAGCAAGAACATTCTTCTTCTTACTACCCTCAAGCGAGACATACCTGCCCTTGGTGTGAATGGAGATGATTCTTCCTCAGTGATCAAATTTGAAACCACGGGACTGTAGCCTCGCTTACCCTACTATGTGTCTCTTTTGGTGCACGTAGAATTCCTTAATATGGTCGTCAAACGTACAGTGATTGACGAGGGTGCTGCGGCTTCTGTGATGTCTTTGTCCTGTTGGAAGGGTCTGGGTTCTCCTGAGCTGTCCCAGTCGGTGACTATGTTAACTGCGTTTGATGGGAGATCGTTTAGGCTGCACGGCATCCTCCCCTCCCTTAAAGTTTGTTTGGGAGGGAAGACCGTTGCGATAGAGGTTGAGGTGGTTGATGCGCCCCTTGACTATAATCTCCTGTTGGGTAGGAACTGGATGTATAGTATGCAAGCCGTTGCATCTTCTGTGTTTTGTGTTGTGTGCTTTCCTCATAACAGGAATATTGTGACGATTGACCAAATGGAATTCAACAATCCTCCGGTTACCGCATCTTCGGGAGCTTCAATATCGATCACTGATCACTCTCAGCCGAAAACTGGGAGTGTGGGTGTAGGAATGTATCCATCCCTTATGGGAAGCTTTAGTTGTCCTGCGCCGATCCTCATGATAGGATCTTGTTCCGATAAGGCTTCGACTTCTGTGACCTCGGTATCTTTTCGCACGACCCATATGGAGGATCCTTGGATTCTCCCTACGCCGAGTACTTCGAGTGAGCCTGTCGAGACAACCGTGCCCTTGCCTGCAGTTATGATTGCTTATCAATCTAATCTCAAATCTACCGCAAAGCTTTGTTCTTCTTCTTCACGGATGGAAGAGGAAGACCCCTATGTGCTACCAGCATGGGCAGTACAGTCTTCTCATGCCCACGACTTCCTTGATACGGTTTTCCCTTCAGATGAAGCGATCATCGAGGCTATGTCGGGAGTTGAGCCACCATGGGAGGAACTTCATCATAGATCATACTTTCTTCCAGCGCTTGACCGTTTGGAGCGTGAGGATTATAGGGAGATTCTTAGTCAGAAATTTGGTAGGCCCATGGTTCCGTTAAGATCTCCTCATCAGATGGCTGATGGAAACATGGCGAATATATCGTCAACGATCCCTATCAACATTTCTCGTAATCCTGGCACTATTGAAAATGTCTATATTGGGGCGGAATGTTCCCAAGCTGAAATTCTTGAATACACTAAGTTATTTAAAGAATTCTACGATATTTTTGCTTGGTCTTATGATGAGATGCCAGGTATTGACCCTCGGATTGTCGAACATGAGATTAAGACTTACCCCAACGTTAAGCCTGTTCGACAGTGTTTACACGCCGTGAATCCTAGGAAAGCACCCGCCATTAAGGCAGAGATAGAGAAGCTATTGAAAGCCGGTTTCATCTATCCCATTCCCTTGACGGAGTGGGTTTCAAACCCCGTTCCGGTGGATAAGAAGCAGGGAGCGATCCACATATGCACTGATTTCCGCGATTTAAATTGTGCCTATCCTAAGGATAACTTCCCCACACCATTTATTGATCAGATTTTGGATGAGTGTGCGGGTAGCGACGTGTTCTCCTTTATGGACAGCATTTCCGGGTATAATCAGATTCAGATTAAACCTGAGGACCAACACAAGACTGCAAAGGAAGGCGAGACATACCTGCTTCATTCGGGAGCTCACTTATCCAGCCCTTGTTTGCTTGCATTTGGCTTTAGTTTTTATTAGTGATTTCTCTTTGCATGCTAGTTGGCCTAGGGTCTACGTAAATAGAGAGTCTTTGCTATTTTTTGAGTCATTGTGGATTCAGGTGCAATTCCGTGCCACTCTCGTCGCTTAGCAGGTCTTCCGCCTTCTACTTATCCTCCTCCTTTGGGAGAGAGACTTAGACAGTCCAGGCGGACTATGTCACACATTGATTCACACACCATGGGGGATTCTTCAGAAAATATTCATGAACCACCTCCTCCCATTCGTGTTGACGATGGGGAATTTACTCCTACTTACGATCCTTCATCCAACTTAGCCGAGTTAGGTCCTGTGATTTCTGAGATAGGAGCTATACATGAGAGACCTACTCATTCTAGACCCGATTCCCCATTGACGTGTTACTGGTATGGCATGTCGGAGGACGCCGAGACTCGCTTTGAACCCACCACTACTAGCTATGGTAGTTATGCTACGACTGGTTTTTCTATTATTGCTCAGGTTCCTTCATCCTCAGTCCCTAGTTCTTCAAATGTCCATCCTCCACCTTACTTGCATGGTCCTTCGAATCGGCACATGGCTACAAGTCACGTTCATACTGCGATTACTAGACCGACTGTGTCTCAAGTCTACATACCACCCATTGTCTCGGGAGGTTATGTTCATGATTCTAGAGGTCAAATTACTACTTCCGCGACATATGTCCCTACATCCGGTATGTATATTCCTACTTCCGAAACGAATCTTCCTATCTATGGAGTGTCTCATGGGGCATCGCAAGCGATGACCTATGGACCTTATTATGGGGCGCAGTACGGACACGGTGCTTCACCTTATAGTGGTGGGTATCAACAACCTGCCTACTCTCCTAATTATGGCTTTGTAGCTCCTACTAGTCAAGGTCCACCTTATCCTAGTGCTTCCACGCCACCCTATACGGGTCAAATGGGAGGAGGACACTATGGACAAGGCCATGGTGGCAACCAAACGTATGTGAACCAAGGAGCGGTCCATTGACCTCATCATCCTAGGCTCCCTTTCCTCACGACACTTAATCTCCCTGACTTATCGAGACTTACGAACGATCCTGTGGCTCACGACCCGACATGGCCGGCTGTCCCTACCAAGCTTCCTTCAGACATACCTAAGTTTTAAGGCAAACCGGGAGAGGATCCGAGCAAACACGTTACTACGTTTCACCTATGGTGCTCTTCGAATTCGTTACATCAGGACTCAGTCCGCTTGAGACTATTTCAACGCACCCTCATAGGGCCTGCTACGAAATGGTATATAGAGTTACCTAGGGGAGCCTTCACCTTGTTCGACGACCTTGCGATGACTTTTATTAATCACTTCCAGCTACCAGTGCGCTATGACGTTGGTACTGAGCTCCTGTCAACATTTTGGCAAAATAAAGCCACCCATATTTTTGATCATGTTCAGGAGTGGCGTAGGCGGAAGAGATTAATTAAAGTCTTTATACCACCGGAGTTCCTTCTCAAGTGGTTCCTCAAATCGTTATTGCCATATATAGCGAAGGATGTTTCCACATTCGGAGTGCAGAATGAAGAACAAGCGATCTTTAGGGCGTAGGAACTAGACTTGATCTATGCTTAGTCTGGTTTGTTGTATGAGATTATTCCCAACACACCTCTTTCTAGTTTTGATCCCAAGGTCAAACCTGGACCACATGTCGATGGCATTGTGGGTTGTGCAAGTGCGAAACCTGCGGATTCGGTTGCAAAACAAGTTGCTCAGTTGTCTATCAACCAATCTGCTTCGGGACAAGCTGCGGCTTCATCTCAACCCACCCAAATGGTGAGTGTACTTTCTGTGCAATCATCGGACCAGAAGGGTAACCAGCAGCCCGGACGGAATAGGAAAAAGAGTAAGAATAATAATCGAAAGGGTGGAAATAAGAATGAGAATGCCCATAATAATGACAAGAATGGTAGAAATGCTGGGGGGGACAAGCAAGCTAAGCGTAAGGTTAAGTTTCCTTGTAAGTTATGTAAGGATGATCACCTCACTTACTTGTGCCCTCGGATAGATGAAGCTTCAAGATTATTAGCACAAGGCCCAGCTGTGCTAACAAACCCTTTACCGCATAACCAGAATATGAACTCGAAGTCCCAGGACCAGTCCAGTGAGAGTAATCCACCAGAGACTAGTGCTCATGGGTGCATTAACATGGTTCACGCTGCGAAAATTGTGACTCGTGCAAAAGATTATAATTTGTCACAACCCAGCCCAAGCAAAGAGCCCGATCCACCAGGGTCTCCTTTGCGCATTGAGAAACCTACGGATAAACTTGAGGTTGCACCTCGCATTCCTAAGGGAGTTCTTAAGTGTTCGGGGCATAATCCAAATGCCCGAGCCGCCCAGAATTATTCAGTTGTCGAGGATTTGGGCCATACTCCTTGTGCGATGTATGCATTGGAGATACTTCAGAGTTGTCCTTCGCAAAGGAAGGCGTTGCTTTCTGCCCTTGGTGTGAATGGAGATGATTCTTCCTCGGTGATCAAATTTGAAACCGCGGGACTGCAGCCTCGTTTACCCTACTATGTGTCTCTTTTGGTGCACGTAGAATGCCTTAATATGGTCGTCAAACGTACAGTGATTGACGAGGATCCTGCGGCTTCTGTGATGTATTTGTCCTGTTGGAAGGGTCTGGGTTCTCCTGAGCTGTCCCAGTTGGTGACTATGTTAACTGGGTTTGATGGGAGATCTCTTAGGCTGCACAGCATCCTCCCCTCCCTTAAAATCCGTTTGGGAGGGAAGACCGTTGCGATAGAGGTTGAGGTGGTTGATGTGCCCCTTGACTATAATCTCCTGCTAGGTAGAAACTGGATGTATAGTATGCAAGCTGTTGCGTCTTCTGTGTTTCGTGTTGTGTGCTTTCCTCATAATGGGAAGATTGTGACGATTAACCAAATGGCATTCAAGAATCCGCCGGTTACCGCATCTTCGGGAGCTTCAATCCCGATCGTTGATCACTCTCAGCTGGAAATTGGGAGTGTGGGTGTAGGAATGTATCCATCCCTTATGGGAAGCTTTAGTTGTCCTGCGCCGATCCTCATGATAGGATCTTGTTTCGATAAGGCTTCGACTTCTACAACCTCGGTATATTTTCACACGACCCATATGGAGGATCCTTGGATTCTCCCTACGTCGAGTACTTTGAGTGAGCCTGTTGAGATGACCGTGCCCTTGCCTACAGTTATGATTGCTTATCAAGCTAATCTCAAATCTACTGCAGAGTTTTGTTCTTCTTCTTCGCGGACAGAAGGGGAAGACCCCTATGTGCTGCCGGCATGGGTAGTACAGTCTTCTCATGCCCACGACTGCCTTGATACGGTTTTTCCTTCAGATGAAGCAATAATCGAGGCTATGTCGGGAGTTGAGCCACCATGGGAGGAACTTCATCATAAATCATACTTTCTTCCAGCGCTTGACCGTTTGGAGCGTGAGGATTATAGGGAGATTCTTAGTCAGAAAGTTGGTAGGACCATGGTTTCGTTAAGCTCTCCTGGTCAGATGGCTGATGGAAACATGGCGAATATATCATCAACGATCCCTATCAACATTTCTCGCAGTCCTCACACTATTGAAAATGTCTATATTGGGGCGGAATGTTCCCAAGCTGAAATTATTGAATACACTGAGTTATTTAAAGAATTCCATGATATTTTTGCTTGGTATTATGATGAGATGCCAATTATTGACCCTCGGATTGTCGAACATGAGATTAAGACTTACCCCAACGTTAAGCCTGTTCGACAACATTTACGCGCCGTGAATCCTAGGAAAGCACCCACCATTAAGGCAGAGATAGAGAAGCTGTTGAAAGCCGGTTTCATCTATCCCGTTCCCTTGATGAAGTGAGTTTCAAACCCCATTCCGGTGGATAAGAAGCAAGGAGAGATCCGCATATGCACTGATTTCCATGATTTAAATCGTTCTTGTCCTAAGGATAACTTCCCCACACCATTTATTGATCAGATTTTGGATGAGTGTGCGGGTAGCGAGGTGTTCTCCTTTATGGACGGCTTTTCCAGGTATAATCAGATTCAGATTAAACCTGAGGACCAACACAAGACTGCATTTATTTGTCCTTGGGGAACGTTTGCATATCGAAAAATTCCTTTTGGCCTTAAAAACGCTAGATCTACGTTTCAGTGGGCGATGACCTTGATTTTCCACGATCTCAAGTCTATTATTGAAGTATTTCTGGATGACCTCGCTGCTCATTCTCGTATGAGAATGTGTCATCCCTATCACTTGAGATTGGTATTCGAAAGATGCCGACACTATTCAGTTTGATTAAATCCTCATAAGAGCACCCTTTGCGTGAAATCAGGTCGTTTACTAGGGTTCATCATTTCGAAAGAGGGTATAAGGGTCGACCCTTTGAATGTAGAGGAAATACTTCAGTTGTCTCCCCCGAAAAATATTCGTCATTTTCAGTGTTTGCAAGGCATGGAAAACTTCCTACAAATATTTGTGGTCAACTTTGCCAATTTGACTAGAGGCTTCATGCGTCTCTTGAAGAAGGATACTCCCTTTGAATGGGATGAGCAAGCCCAGGAGTCCTTCGATGCACTCAAGCAAGCCCTAGCATCGGCCCCGGTTATTAGTCCTCTGGATTATAGCCGTGATTGCTTGTTATATGTGGCCGTGTCTTTAGAGACGATTGGTATGGTTTTGGTTCAAGAGGATGAGGAGCTCCAGGAGCATGTCATATATTACTTGAGTCGAAATCTTATTGACGCATAGATTCGGTATTCTCATGTCGAGAAGCTTGCTTTGGCTACCGTACATGCGGTTCAGTGTTTGAGACATTACATTCTCCTTCGTCAGACCTTGGTCATCGCCCATGTCAATCCATTTCAGTTCGTCCTCACATGAAGAATGATTGGGGGAAAGTATAATAAATGGATTGTCATTTTGCAAGAATTTGATCTCGAGTTTGTTTCGGCATAGTCGAAGAAATATTTAATATTTGCCGAGCTTATATCGGACTTTCCGAGCGAGGCCGAGGAGTTGGGTGGCAAAGATACGTTTGTGGATGAGCACATCTTCCTTATCTCAACATTAGACCCATGGTATGGGGATATCATAGTATATTTGCAAACGCAGAAGACCCCTACTCACCTCTCACGAGATGAATGATGACGAGTACGTCACATCGCTAAGAACTACCTTATAGTGGACAATACTTTGTACCGCCATGGGGTAGATTCCATTTTACGACATTGTTTAACTCATGATGAGGCTGAGGTTCTGCTGAATGATTGCCACGGAGGGGCGTGTGGCGGTCATTTATCTGGGCTTTCTACAGCTCAAAAGATTTTGAGAGTGGGTTATTTCTGGCCGTCGATCTTTAAAGATTGTGTTGATGCGGTCAAGAGGTGCCACCCTTGCTAGGTGTTCGCACGTAATATGTGCTCGAAACCTGCCCCATTACATCCCATTATCACCACCGGTCCCTTCACCAAGTGGGGGCTCGATTTTATGGATTGCAACCCAGCTTCGGCTGGGGGGCACCATCATATTATAGTGGTTGTTGATTACTTCACGAAATGGGCTAAGGCTATGCCTACAGTGAAATCCGATGGTGAGACAGCCGCTCACTTTGTGTTCAACCAAATTATTACTCGGTTCGGGATTCCAAAAGAGCTTGTCACTGACAATGGCTCGCACTTTCAGAACCGTATGATGGAGGAGTTGGCATCCAAGTTAGGGTATAGGCAAGAACATTCTTCTTCTTACTACCCTCAAGCGAATGGATAGGTGGAAGCAGTGAATAAGTCACTTAAGTCCATTCTCCAATGAACCATCGCACGAAGCAAGATGAATTGGCATATTATGTTATATCCTACTTTGTTGGCATATTGAACCACTTTTAAGACTGTCACTGGTTTTCTCCATATCAGTTAGTACATGGAGTGGAGTCGATATTGCCGGTTGAATGCGAAATTCCTTCGTTGAAGCTAGCCGTGGAACTCTTACCAGACACTTCACCTTGGGAGGAGCGTTTGGTTCACCTTGAGCAACTTGATGAGCAGCGTCGAGATGCCTTGGTGGCTCTAGAGGTTAATAAGTGTCGCGTAAAGGCCCAATACAATAAGTCTGTTCGTCCAAGAGTGTTTAGTGAGGGAGACTTGGTCCTCTTGTGGGATCAACCGAAAGAACCCTTAGGGGCAGGAAAGTTTAATCCTATGTGGCATGGTCCTTACGTGGTCAAGCGTGTCTTAGAGAAGGGTTCCTACGAGTTATTGGATTACGAAGGGACAGCTTTGGTGGAGCCTAGAAATCGGCTCTATCTTAAAAAATACTATGCATGATCTTTAGCAAAGGCTGTTTGTTGTATATTATTGTACATCTTTTTTGCATAGTTAGGTCCCTTTTATCGTGATCGGGTTTGAGATTAGTTTCCGTTTCTTTTGGCAGATGTCAATGGAATCTTCCACCTACATAGGATTTGCGGATGGTGCAAGACGTCACACTCAACACTCAGCCTCTGCTGCTTGTATGGTGACTGAATGAAGGCAGCAGGTATGTCTTGCCACTATGGAGACCTTGATCTATTATATATCTTCAGCCATTTTGGAGATCATGATTCTTTGTATATCTTCATCATGGAGATTCTGATCTATGTATATTGTACGTGGCGATGACCACATATGTGATATCATGCCTATTCATGGCCATTGTACTCTTATGTATCCGGGACTACTATATGTATTTGCAGTCATATGCAGAGTTGTATTATTGTACTATGCTGATTGGGTGGCTGGTCTTCCATTTGAGACTCTTCATCACTACACTTTTGGGATGGACTTGTAATGTATTTCGGCCAGTGCATAACCCCTCTGATCTCATACATTAGGGGGCATCTGTTATAGAGGATTTCACCACTCCAGGTGAATCACACATTGTATGGCCTTCCTCTGTCCCGCTGCAGACTCATTAGACCCCATGGACCACCTTTTTTCCTTTAATGTTTCCATGATCATCCCTATAAACTTATAAAAAATGATACACACGGCTTTTATCCCGATAGTCACGTACATACACAGGTTTGACACCTATAACCGCGTATATGGGGGTGTGCACATAATCCAAATCCTTTTGGAGTTTTGCTTGACATGGATACGACTCATTAGACTCCTGGCCTTCCACATGCCTTGATATCGAATGGATTTGACCTTTCATTACCCATATGAAAAGCTATATAAGGAACCCCTTGGTACATTGAAGGCATGAGAGAATTGAGAGCATCGAAACTATAGTCCATTGGTGCCGGAACTTATGCTTGAATCTGCATCTCTTTGTCCCTTGGAGCTCTTGTGTGCTCTTCCCAAGCTTGCCTTTTGCTAGTGAGCTTGCTATCTAAGTGATGGAGGATTGAAGTGGTGGAGGCCCAAGTGGGGGATTCAGTTTCTCCGGTTCACAGACGTGCAGACAGAGGTTGTCTCTATCTTGTAATCTCTGATTTATATTAATAAGAACTATCTTTTCCTGTCCAATAATGTGTATTTGAATGAATATTGTCTCCATTGGAATATGTCAAATGCTTTTACATTATTGCTTATATATGCTAGAATAGGTCTAACTCCATGATATATAGTATGCTTGTATTGTTTACTTGTTGTTGAGGAAGTATTGTATCAATTCAAGCTGAAGATTGGAAAGCTCAACGGGGATCTACTTCAACCGTCCGAAATAAGGTACGAGGTTCGATCCTTTAGTGTTAGACATTTTATTTCTATTGCATATTGGAAGAGATTGATTTTTGGAGTCACGTTGTTTGTTGTGGTACCCCAAGCCATAGGAATTTCTCTCCGTACCACCCGTGCAACCCTCTTTCTAGAAGTGTGAATAAATTCACATGGATACAACTAAGAAAACTAGCAGTAACACACCCTAAAAATGAATTTGAATGCCTGGAGTTATTCTTTATTGTTTGTTGATCACCCTAGCCATGCTTTGAATTTTATCTAGTAAAGTGTATGATCCCTAGCTAAGGATTTTGTAACAGCTATAAAATATGTTTTCACATATAAATAGAGTAGAAGCACCATATTGACTTCTTTCCATTTTATAAGATAATTATGAGGACATGGTCAATTCAATTGTAGTGATATTGGAAGGCCATAGCTTGTTCCTTAGTTTATATTCTCACTCGGTCAATACTCCATGCCACTTCCATCCTAAGAATTGAAAAATTGGATGTGAGCCCATGATGTAATCAATAATCACATTTACCAAATTATCCATTGATGTTGCTCTATGAATCCCCCTTGCTTTTGATATTGAGTATTGTGTCACCACTTATGGAGAATATGCCCCAATACTCAATATACCAAATCAAAATATATTTTGACTTAGTGGAAGAGATGGTGAGGATACTAAGGGGAAAATGATTGAGAATTATAGCAACATGGTTTAGAACTTAGCAGAAGAAATGCAGATTGTGTACACCGTGAAACGACATCATGAAAATATGTTTATATTATATGGAGTCAAGGAAAACCATTGACTTCAAATATTTCTTACTTAAGTACAACAAGGAACTACAAAAGAGAGGAAAATGGATGATGCATTCCACCAAGTAATGGGGTAACTAGCATGCCTTGGGTTGGAGATTCTGTTTTGTTAAAATTTGTACACTATAATTAATATAGAAAAAACTCATGTAGCTTCACATTCCACATTACCTTCCATTCTAATTAAGATCTATACATGCAGCTAGAAAACAATCATGTAGCTTCACGTTCTAGATTACCTTTCTTTCTAAATATTATTGGTAAAGCGATGCAAATTTCATTCGTGACACCCACAACTTCATAACCTTCCAGAAGAAGAGTTTTGGAACCAACTATAATCAAATCCATTAAAAGATGTTAGCATTTTCAGAAAAAAAAAAATAGAATATATTATCCAGTAATGTACTTTAAAGAGAACCACATTTCCTTCCAAACCCTTTGTCCGGTTGGTCCATACCCACACTGCAAATATCAATCTCGGGCCATGAACATGACCACGATAAACTAGAATTTTCTACAAGATGCCAGTGACCCGTGCCCAGGGCAGCAACATGAATTTTCCAATGGGTTTGAATGTAGAGAGCCAGCGATCATTTCTCAGGGCAGCAACGTGCCCAAAATTTCTTAGAATTGGCTCAGCCTAGGTTTTTAGGGTCTGAAATTATCCAAGATTTTTCTTTTTGGCCAAATTCATGCCCATAACTACTGTAGGTGGCTGTTGCTTATCATTTTGGAGTTGTGATGTGACTTCTGTCCGCTGTTTGCACTCAGAATTGTCTAAAGTTCCAATATCTAATGGTGATGCTGAGTTGTTGTGGTTTCACCCATAAAAAACCTCTCTATGACTATTTGGGATTCTAATTAATGGTTGTAATGTGCCCATACCTCTGTTTTGTGGTTGTTTGATCATTTGATGACTAAATCATGCAAAGATTTGGAGATTCAGTGTTTTTTATCGCTATTAAGGGGCTAAAATATGCCCAGGTTCACCTAAATTGTAGATGAGGTAGTCTTATCACTGTTTCTGTCCACAAAATTTCCCAGATTTGGGGGTTTACTGTTGTTTTTAGTCACAGGTCCTACCCAGAATTGGAGTAATTCTTCTTACTGTTGTATAGGAGGTCATAAAATAGGGCTGCAAACAACTTGGAGAAGAGAGACGAGGCTGTAGGTTCCATACTGTGCACAGGTGACCATAAATTTACCACAAATTAACCTTTGATTTCACTGTTGGCTTCCATAAATCTCTCCTATTAGGGCTTGAATTGTAGGCTGGAAATGATCCCATATTCACGACTTAGGTACTATGAAGAAAACATAGCATAGCTCCTAGTCCAAAGCAAGTCACCATACTTTAAGGCATGATCACACAAGAATCCAACTAGGTCATAAATCCATGATAAGTCCAGTCACCAAGAAAAAAATCATGTTCAATCAAGGTATGGACATGTCCCCCCCCATTGAAAGTGTGATGCAGATCACAAGTGGACACCCATGTAAAATGGGGGGTAACACCTTTATTCATGGTTTCTTTGATTGTGGAAGAGCATAAGTAAGTATTGTGGTTTTCAAACAATTGATCCAACATAAAATTTCAATAGTGTTATACTTAGTAAATCCTACCCTTTCCTTTTAGTTATAGAAATTGTTTTGATAATTCTATACATCCTTATTCACCTTAGTGGTGCAATAGGCTAGCTAGTGGTTCCATAGGCTGTCTAGGGTGTGGAATGGTGATTGTAGTATAAACGAAACAATTATTCCATGACATTTTTAGGTCTACGTTTCCTTTGTCTATCCTATATGTTTCCTCATTTTTGGCATATTCTTGCACCTTAGATCTACAAACTTAGGACTACATTATTCATTTTTGCCAAAACCTGAAAACCCTAATTTCCCTATTGTTTGTCTATTGTTTTTTCTCATATACCTCTCAACGTTTGGTTGTAACCCTAAATGATGGATCCAATCAATTCCATTCATGAAGAATTCCATTCAATCAAACCCTAATAATTCCATTCAATTCAACCCTAAACGATGGATCCAGATGCAACTGATAAAACCTCAAAACCATAATGGCTATCGGGACAAGATTCATATGGGTTCCCTATTGTAAACCGTGTCATGTCTAATTAATACTTTTCACTAGGGGTAACCCCTATTGTTTGCACAATGAAATTCCACCCTACCAACACCAACTAGTACCAACCATGAGAATTTATATGTATTAGTACCACCTAAATAATGTTTGTATTGAATAAATAATACCCATTTTTAATGATAGTAGGTACCACCAAATAGGTACTTGTCAAATCTATCTTCCTCAAGTGTGGAAGATAGACCAAAAGAGGTTGAAAGCGGGACGTCTAATACAAGATCTAATAGGCCGAGACCAACTAGAGGTGAAAAGGTAAGGAGAAAATTTCATAGATGCATGGAACTTTTTGTTTTTGAAGGAGGATCATGTGGTTATGATAATGAGTGCATAGATGAAATTGAGTTTCCCCTGAGGTATAGGCATCTTTTTAAATGATGGCTACCCAAGGAGCTACCCCAAGTTGACATGGATTTCTTCCTCAATGGGAGGACTTATTGCATTGCTCCATCCTCTTTACATGGACTGGGGCTATTTTCCATGGATGGCATAAAGGTGTCATATGACACTGAAACTGAATTGATGGAGTTTGTCAGTCCATGATACAAATATAATGAATGGTTGTTGTTGGTATGATATACGCGAAGTATGCAGACATACGGACTGGCAGCAAATTATTTTCAACTACTAGACAACAATCTCAACAAAGGAGCAGCTGTGTATATTGATGAAAGGCCAAAAGCTTCAGGAAATATCGCAGGGTTTATAACTAGCACACGACCAGGGTCAACACATAAGCTACCCAATTTCCTATTTGAGGGGCGTGAAGGAAATTGTGCATTTGTATTTGCAACAAAAACAATAGCTGCAGGTGAAGATTTGTTGATCGATTACGGTTTGAATCGAACAAATGCGTGGGTTGCTTTTATGGGGGTAAGTTTCTTATACAACTTTTAACTTGACCTTTGATCGATGACTTCTATTTGTTATCTTGCATAAAGTTTATTTATGTCGTGCTTTTTATAATATACACATGGTTAATTATGTGTCATGCTTTTCATTAATCACGTTTAAGAGATATTGTTATATATGTAATTTCCATTTTTAATGTCTTAATTCTTATATTGTGGCAGGGTGATCGTGGCCATATGCCACAAGACGGCTGTGGAAAGTCACCAATGGTGACGGATGAGGTAAATGTTAGTTTAATAGTACCTAATAGCATCAATGTAATAGTAACCACAATTCATGATTATATTACATCTGTTAACATTTGACATTTTTTTGCTATTGAGCTCTATATTTCAATATGATATCATTCCTATTGTATTGTGGTAGGGGGTCGGTACTATGATCTCACCTAGAGCTTCTGGACATGTAAAGTTGACTCTGATAGTAGCATTAAAGTTTTTTTATATTAATCCAGTTTATTATACATGGTTCAATTTCTAGTTATCGATATGAATATGTCTTTCTTATTGTATTGTGGCAAGGTGACCGTGGGAAGCAAGCAATGTCGTCGCATCAGGTAAATGATAGTGTAATAGTACCTAAACATGATTATAGTACTTTTTTGTTATTATATACGTTATATATTTTTATGCTCATTTTTAATTGACGTTCGTAGAGCACACCACATCAAGGTGATGATGTGGTTAATGATGAAGACATATATTATTCAACCGACCCAAAGGCTACTGTGAAATTGGCTTTGAAAAAGTGCAATCAAGACCTTCTTGATCTCATTATGATCTATCCAGTGACTAACTAGATACAAGCACAAATTGATGAATTGAATGAAACATAATGAGATACGGGGTAAGGGGCATCTTTGAAAGTTTTTTTGAACTACATATATTCATTTAAGTTCTTTTAGTTCTTTTTTTTTATGTTGTAATCAATTGAAGTTTTATTCTATAGAGTTATTTGGAGCCAAAAACAGGGGAACAAGTACATGCTGAACATGATGGTATAGTTAGTAGTGATGCTTCAACATTTCGTAAATCTAAGCCACATGGTCAACTTTTTTAGTGAAACCTTCAACAAAAAAGGTTTCACCGCAGCAGTTGGCTTAAATATGAAATATGTCAGGGTACATTATAGGGACAATCTACAAAAAAACCACAAGTATGAGCATCCTCCTATGGTTATAGAGAAGGAGTGGAAGGCGCTCATTGAGGATGTAAAGCAGAAGGCATTGAGAAAACAAGGAAATACTAAGCCAATCGATTCAAGAAGGTGTGGCACGTATCATATTTTTTTTAACTTTTAAATATATTCAAGTTGCACTATCTAACGTATTTGCAACCTTTCATAGGCTCTTTGACACATCTAAAGCAAAAAAGGCATGATTGGAAAAACATGGGAAACACAAATTGGGCCAGGGTGGATATCAAAAGCTAAGGGCATGAATTGTAAGGATCATTTGATCATTATTTGTTGTCAACAATAAATAAATAAAATCTAACTGTATTTAACAATTAATTGATTTATCGCAAGCACTTTACATGGTGTTATGCATAGCAGGGAAATTCTTTTCAAGAGGAAGCCACTGATGAAGACCTGAAACTCGGCTTCAAGTTTAGTTTTCAACATGTGCTGGAACATCGAAAAAGCTTGGGGAAAACCCCAGTTTCCCCATTTATTCACTCAGAGGTAAATAAAATCAATAAGGACATCATTATAATGAACTTACGTAGTCTATCCATGAATGATTACATTGAAAATTGAATGTCTTTTTGTTTTTGTTTTCAAGGTGATACCTACAAAAGCAGCGATGATAGCGGTGCTGAACCTGTTGGAGACATTTACCACCATACACACTCTTTTTGGTCAAATTGGCCTAGTTAAACCACTATCCTAAGTATAATTAACATTAATTGACATCAGTGGAGTATTAATTGACATCATCTAGTCACACCCACGTCTACCTTCAGTCAAGGAGGCTAACTGGAGCACTCCGGGGGTGATCTGAGTGATATTAATGCATCTAATTGCTAATTGGTGGTTACAATCAGTTAAACAGCTTAGTGAAGGTGCCTCCATTCATTTAATTGATTATTTAATGACTAATTAATGAACTGGAGTCAACAGGGGCACCTCCACCAACTTCTGATGTTCAGTTCAGCTTCAGTTAACCTCATCGGGTTCATTGAAGTCATTGAAGCACTAGCACTTAATGGTTGGCTTGCTATGACATGTGTCTGATCTCTTTCAGTTGAGACTCAGTCATTTATTGCACTCCAACTTCAGTTAGGGTTTAGATGAGTCAATTATGGTTTTGATCAATGGTTAACTGAGTGTGGACCATGGCTTACAGTCAGTTAAGTTAGACTCACTCATTCAATTTGAATGACCTCCTTAGGGATTCGAATTGCCTCTCGTTCATGCTTGTAGCATGACATTGTAATTGTAATCATTCATTCTTTATGTGAATACAGAGCGACTACTATTCGTGTAGACCGATTACACCATTTCATGAGTTATTTGTTGATTAATCTTTGATGAGACTGATGTTTAGTCCCTAGATCAATGTGCAAGATTAATATGGTATTATAGCTTACGACGGGATGAAGCTCTATCTCTCAAAAGTAATATTTTTGACATATTTCTGCATGAAATTTGAGCAATAGCTCAAAAATCCAACACTGCACCAGAAGCCAAGGCTTACCACTTAATTCCCCAAGTAAAGAACTTGTTGATCAAGCTTGCTTGATTGACTATGATGGGTGTGATGAAAGCCTAAAATAAGCAGGCTTTCCAACCTTACATTTCCCTTTCTATTTTGATTTTCAGGTTTCTACAGGTGAAGCATTCACTCTAGCATCCAAATGGCCTCCTTAGTAGATCTCTTGGCTCCATACAATTTCCACTCATGGAAAGGTGATATGGAGATTAAGCTGTGATCCAGAGGACTTTTTAGAGTCACCATGGGTACTGAATATGAGCCTGGATCCGCCATAGAAAAAACAATATTCTTGAACAAGAAGGATGAAGCCTTCGGTTTCTTGTGCCTCTCTATTTCCCGAGACCTTCTTTTCCATCTTGCGGGGTTGAATATTATGAAAGAAATATGGGACAAATTGGAGATTCTATATGAAAACCATGATGACTTGAGGGTTTACCAGCTCAAAAAATGAACTCATGTCTCTCCAACCCTCCAACTTCGAGAATCTGAATGATTTCTTCACAAAGTTCAAGCATATTGTTTTACTCTTGAAGCAATGCAAAGTGGAGAAGGAGGATGATCAAATCATCCTCGCCATACTCTCCAAACTTGGGGCTGATTATTTAGTTTTTGTTTCTACATTCTGTGCGGGGAAGGTTACAACCCTTGGATGGAAGATGCCTACACTCAATGCCTTCATTGAGTCCCTAACATGTGAACATGACAAGCTTATCCAGATGGGGATCATTAGATATTCCCATGATCAAGCCCTTCATGTCTCGAGGCCCAAATATCTGAAGGGTAAAGGAAAGCAGCAAAAGAACCCAAAAACTAAATTTGATGCTCCTAAACCTAGAGTTGAAAATCAGCAGCATGATTAGTCTTCTGGCTCGAGGAAGAACAAAGGAAAATGGCACCATGGCAAGGAAAAATTCAAGTGTTCTTATTGCGGGAAGGGATTCCACCATGAACATGCCTGCATAAAGCATAAGCTTAATGAAGCAACCTCTCTCCTTGAGAGGAATCACATCAATCTTCCGAAAATCTTTCGGAGGAGAGATGAGCAAGATCAGAAACCACAGCATGAAAAAGGTCATGCCCTCATGGCAAGCACTTCAAAGTCCAAAGCACTATTGATTGATTCTGGAGCTTCAAACCACATGATGGTTGAAATAGACTCCTTTTCATCCTTGGAGACTGGCAAATCCATCCCCATCCACATGGGAGATGACTCCACCATCATTTCAAAAGGACAAGGTACTGTTGATCTTGAAAATGGTTTTTTTTCAAATGTTTGTATGTACCATCTCTGGCATTAAATCTCCTTAGTGTCTATCAAATGACACATATAGGAGTGCCTAATAGTGTTTCTTTCAGCCCAAATTATGTTGAGATAACAAAAATTGCATCCGGGAAACTCATTGTTAAATGCCTTGCAAACCATCATGCAAAAGCCTATGAGTTCTCTCACTTTGTTGCGGATGCAAAGCCCACCGCTCTGCTAACTCATGGAAATGAGGCTAGTAGGCTATGGCATGAGAGGTTTGGCCATCTTAATTTCAAATATTTGCAGTAATTACAGAAAAAATCCATGGTTGAAGGCCTCCTGGTCATCAAGAAAACCATGGGAATTTGCAAAGGCTGTGTGATTGGAAAACACCCTGAGCACAAGTTCGATCGGGGGAAGGAAAACCGAGCTACATGCATATTGGGGCTGATACATTCTGAAATCAATGATCTGATTCCTGTCACATCCATGAATGGATCAATTTATCTCCTTACTTTTATTGATGATTTTTCAAGGTATACATGGGTTTTCTTTCTCAAAAAGAAATCAGAAGTATGTGAATTTTTTTTTGAATTGAAGGCCTTGATTGAAAATGCCTCTAGGATTAAGATAAAGATATTGAGATATGATAATGGAGGGGAGTATGTCAGTAATGAGTTGCTGTACATATTCTCCCAAAGTGGTATTCAGGTCCAAAATTCAATTCCCTACACTCCACAGCAGAATGGAGTAGCGGAAAGGAAGAATCGGTCTCTCAAGGAGATGACCACCTGTATGTTGGAATCCAAGAAGCTTGCTGCAAATTTGTGGGATGAGGCCATTCATGCTATAGAATACATTCAGAATAGGGTGCCACACTCATATATGAAAGGGAAGACCCCTTTCGAAGCATACTTCGGACACAAGCAGGATGTGTCGAACCTACAGGTGTTTGGGTCCACTGCATGGGCCTGAATTCTGCTTGATAAAAGAAGGGCTTTGCAACCGCAAATAATAGAATGTCTATTTATTGGGTATCCTAATGAATATAAAGGGTTCAAGCTGCTATATATCAATACCAAACATATCCTCATCGAGAGAAGTGTCAAGTTTGATGAGCCTCTTCAGGAGGTGGAACTAGTGAAGGAGAAAACTGTTGAATTTCCTTCCTATTTTACTGAATATTTGGATGATGAAATTGGGGGTGATGAACCTGATTTGGATCCTCTGATTTTAGATATCAGTGTGCAGTAATCATCAGATTCTAAATCAGAACCTGAAGTGCAAAATCATCTTCCTACATGGGCCCGACAGATACTCTCCTCCACAGAAGAAAACATTGGAAATCTGGATGATCCAAGGAGAACCCGGTCTGATTTCAAAAGAGCAGGTATTGCACTCTCTTGTCCTGATAATTTTCTGTCCAAAACTTGATATTTGATTATTAGTTTAGATCCAAAATCCTACTACCATGCTCGAAAGGATCCGAGATGGCAAGTTGCAATGGATGAAGAGATGAATTCTCTTCAGAAAAACACTACTTGGGAGCTAGTTTCTCTTCCTCTAGGAAGGAAATTGGTTCCATGCAAGTGGGTGTTTCAAACCAAGGTTTCTGGTGATGGAAGAACCTACAAATATAAGGCAAGTATGGTAGAAAAAGGTTTCTCTTAGGTCCAAGGAGTGGACTACCATGAGACCTTTGCACCGGTTGCAAAAATGGACTCCATCCACCTTGTTTTGGCAATTTCAGCATCCAAGCACTAGGAAGTGCATCACATGGATGTTAATTCATCATTTCTGCATGGATATCTTCATGAGGAGATATACATGAAGAATCCTAAGGGATACATCACTGATCCATCTTTGGTTTGCAAGCTAAAGAAGTCACTATATGGGTTAAAACAGGCCCCAAGAGAGTGGTATTCCAAGATGGATGCCTTCCTTCTCTCGCAAAACTTTCAAAGGTGTAGATCAGATCCAAATGTGTATTTACAGCAGTATGATATCTCATTATAATTTTTTTATATGTTGATGACTTACTAATCACAGGTAGCACAGTTGCCTCCATTTCAGCCATCAAAACTACTCTCCACAATGCCTTTGAAATGAATGATTTGGGGCTCCTAAAACAATTTTTGGGGCTCGAAATTGAGCAAGATTCTGATGGGATTATGGTCACATAGTCCAAATACATTTCAGACCTATTATTCAAGTTTGACATGGTTTATTGTAGTCCCGCACCATTCCCTTTCCTTTCAGGGATCAACCTTGAAGAAGGAAAAAGCACACCTCCCATGGATTACACTATCTATCGACAGTTGATTGGTAGCTTGTTGTACTTGACACATTCTCAGACTGATATTTGTTATGCAGTGAATGCTGTATCAAGATACATGCAGCAGCCTCATGATATTCATTGGAAGGAAATGAAGAGGATCCTCCAGTATATTCAGGGAACCAGGACCTACAACATTCACTATGATGCAGACTCCGAGCTAGAGCTGGTTGGATACACAGATTCCGATTGGGTGGGTGATTCTATTGATTCAAAGTCTACTTCCAGATATGTATTCATGTTTGGTGGTGGCCCCATTTGCTGGTCAAGCAAAAATCAGGCTGCCATAGCACTATTTTTAGCAGAGGTCGAGTATCGAGGAGCAATGAATGCTTGCATCCAAGCAGTTTGGTTGCAAGGCATTCTTTCAGAGTTTGATCTTGGTAGTACTTTGTCCACTGTCCTATTTTGTGACAATCAAAGTGCTATTAAGATATCCACGGATCCAGTTACTAGGCAAAGGACCAAGCATGTAGAGATCCACATGCACTATATCAGGAAGCTAGTGCATGACAGGACCATCATTCTGCAATACTTCCCGACTGATGAGCAGATTGCAGACATCTTCACCAAGAGCTTTTCAAAAAAGAAGTTCACTTACCTCCATTCACTGTTGGGGGTGAGTTCATTAGGGTGATTCAGACTACTTTCATTGTTCAGCTTGAGGGGGAGTTTTTCCCACTGGGTTTTCCCTCTTTTCCTCACTTAGTTTGTTTTGAGCATTGTACAGGGTGACCTATGGCCTTATTTGTTGGGGCCCTAGCATTTTTATGCATTTGTGTTTTCTAACTCCTCCTGAGTATAGCTTAAGGGGGGTGTTGGAGACATTTACCACCATACACACTCTTTTTGGTCAAATTGGCCTAGTTAAGCCACTATCCTAAGTATAATTGACATTAATTGACATCAGTGGAGCATTAATTGACATCATCCAGTCACACCCATGCCTACCTTCAGTCAAGGAAGCTAACTTAGCCTTCTCCTACATTCGAGGAGGCTAACTAGAGCACTACGGGGGTGATCTTAGTGATATTGATGCACCTAATTGCTAACTGGTGGTTACAATTAATTAAACAACTCAGTGAAGGTGCCTCCATTCATTTAATTGATTATTTAATGATTAATTAATGAACTGGAGTCAACAGGGGCGCCTCCACCAACTTCTGATGTTCAGTTCAGCTTCAGTTAACCTCATCGGGGTTCATTGAAGTCATTGAAGCACTAGCACTTGATGGTTGCCTTGCTATGACATGTGTCTATTCTCTTTAAGTTGAGACTCAGTCATTTATTGCACTTTGACTTCAGTTAGGGTTTAGGTGAGTCAATTAGGGTTTGGATTAGTGGTTAATGGAGTGTGGACCATGGCTTATAGTTATTTAAGCTAGACTCACTCATTCAATTCGAATGACCTCCTTAGGGATTCAAATTGCCTCTCATTCATTCTTGTAGCATGACATTGTAATTGTAATCATTCATTCTTTATGTGAATACAGAGTGGCTACTATTCCTGTAGACCGATTACACCATTTCATGATTTATTTGTTGATTAATCTTTGATGAGACTAGTGTTTAGTCCCTAGATCAATGTGCAAGATTAATAGAACCGATACCACGCGATGGTGGTGAGCTTCCTATCCATTTAGGTATGTATGCTATAAAACATATGTATTCTATAAAACATAAAACATATGTATTCTATAAAACATAAATACATAATTGGTTACATTTACTAAGTGATATTTTTCTATGAATGGTAGAGCCAATGAACACTCCAGTTGACTCGACTAATCAGGCGGAAGAGGAACAAATGGTAGATCCAATGAACACTCCAGCTGACTCGACTACTCAACCAGTAGGCAAAGATCATTGTAATGAAATTGAAAATAATGAAAAATGTATATGAATAATAAATTTTCACTTATATCTATATAATTGTCTTGTTTTTTGCAGATGATGCCCCTGTCCATCCACCTCCAACCCCTCCTAATCGACGTACCAGAAGTATGGTGCGGAGGTGCATATCCACACAATCAATGGAAAAAGAGGGCACATTAAATACAACGGTGCAAGACACCGAAGATGAAGCCCCCCTCTTAGAATTTATGAGAAAAAAACAAAAAACATAGAAAAATGTAGCTGTAAACATCTAGTCTTTTGTATTTGACTGAGTGAAGGCATGAACTATTTTCAGTTTTGTAACAAGTTTATTGAACTAGTCATTGCATGGTGATATTTTAGAATTCAGGTTTCACATCTTTATGTTATTTCTCAGATCATATGTCTGAGTATGTGTGACCTCTTTAGATGACTATGGTTATCCTCAAGGGACTGGCCACCCCTTCCTACGTTAGCTTGAGGAATATGAGATGACCATATAGTTTATAATTGTTTTACTTCTATTACTGCTTTTGTTTTCAGTACTTTAATGATTTATGTACCTCTATGTTTGATAATGTTGTGCTCATTAGAACAATAATATTATTATGTTTGTTCTTTTTGAAATTTTCCTCGGAAATGTTTGTTCACTTTGTTGCAAATCTTATTATCGAATATGTGTGACATATTCTAAGGAATATGGTTATTGTCAAGGGGTTGGCCACCCCTTGCTGAGTTAACTTGAGGAAGATGAGATGACCACATGACCTTCCTTATTCCAGGATGATGATTATGAGCTTCCTCTCCTACACAACAATGAGACACATGAGACATATGACCACATACAGTTTAGAGGGCCAGGTAACCTACCTTTGACAATGCGTTGATGTGCATGAGCCTAGTATGACATCGTTTTTCTTTATTATGATACATTGACTTGCATGTTTAATTGTATGTGATGTTTATCCTTGCATGTTTAGCCTTGCGTGTTTACTTATATGTGATGTTTATCCTTGCATGTTTACTTGACTTGCATGTTTAGCCTAGCATGGTTCATGACTCCTGGTTCATAATGGTTACTTGAATTTCATGTTTGTGTTGAATTGCATGTTTACTTGTATGGGATGATATTTTTTAGGGTATTTTCCAGTTCAGGGTTCTCTCCTTTAACCTGTATGTTGGTCTAGTTGAGTCTCATGGAACTAACCTAATTCTAAGAGGATGAAGTCTAAGGATAAGGGAGTTCTGCCCCAACATATGAATAAATTTTCTTTCTCATTAGTCATTTCAGCATTGCAAATGATAATGTGACATGTCCACAATAATGAATTAGTTTTTCTCGATGTCAATGGGCATGTTGTAGTTTCCATATTCAAATGCAACTCAAAATAGCAGTGAATTATTGAACTTCTATAATTCCTTATTGGCTTATAACGTGTTTATTTGTATATGATTTACTGACACTTAGCACTCCTTTGTATTGATACTTCTGTATTACACAATCCTATTGACCTAGTTTTGGTCATTCGCAGAACTTTAATAAACTTATCTTATCTTATTTGTTGTAAGCCTTGTTGCACAAGTTTGCTTCACTATGTTCTGAATAGTATTGGGTGAAGATGTTGTAGAGGTAATACCGTGATTGTTTTGTTGTACCTCATCATGGTCAAGTATTTTCGTTGTCAATATTCCAAGCCGAATTGTGTTTGAGACTTTGAATGGGGTGGGGTGATGGGAGATGTGATATTTTTAGAATTTTTATAGGACATGTTGTAGTAATGTTGTTTGCTGCAAGAATATATTATTAAGGGTTGGTTTTGAGATAATGCCACCTTCATATTTTATCTAAGTTATGTTTAAAGGAGGATGTGAAAGTATTGATGTAAGCCCAACTTGAGTGGTTTATTGGACCTTTAAGACTGATTCATATATGGTTAAATCACATTAATGTTTATTGCAAATTCACCCTTGGGGTCTTAGGGTTAAACCCTAAACCTATATATTGGTGAGGCTGTAGCCTCATTTGATGCACATATTGCACACATAATGCATTGTTATCTTTGGGATCTTCTTACAAAGATGTGCTTCATTGTTTAAAGGTGTTCTTGAACACCACTATCTCACTTGGTTACTGTGGGCTCTCTTACCCTATTAAGATGTCAAGATGAACACATGGTAATTGCTTGAGATGCTGGTGTTAAAAAATGCATTTAAACAAGGAAGTAGATCTTTATAAGAAGATCCAAAAGATAAAATGAACATCTGAAGGAAAAATTCATGGCATTCCCTCTTTCCTTTGAATATCTATATGGAGGATAGCATCAATTGCTACCTGAAAGAGCCACTAACCTTAAGGGACTCATGCCTTAAAAGAAGGGCCAGTTCAATTGAGCTAATCCTTGGGGATGAATACACACACACACAAACTAACTTCAAGGGACTAGACCGGATTGGAACTCATGGCCTTCCCATTTGCAACATGCCTTTCAAGGATGGTCCAACCAATTGGGCTATAATTTATGTCCACCTACCATTATAATTGATGTTGTGTCTTTCAACTCTGCTTTTTAAATGTTCAGCTATGCATTTTTTCTTTGGAGCCATTGCTTCTTGATATTGCTATTCATTCTCATGCAATTAGACCCTTTCTACTTGCAATGGACATTTTAAGTTACTGACAACTGATGTGTGCTTATTAGCCTGTTTCAACTAGCAATAATTGCTTTCGTTGTGGAGGTCTCTTGGGACACAACCTGATCAAGTGTCCTAATTCCAACTAGACTGCATCTTGAAGGCCATGGTATGTAAATGTACTTCATCTTGAGCATATTAATGAAGTTTTCAGCTGTCAAAACTTTGTTCAATTTGTAGATTTTATTTTCAGGCATAGATGTTCTTCTTGCATTGTTATTTACAGCTATATTTCTTGATGATTTGATATAAGTAAAAGCACAATTGTGAAGTGATTTCACATAATCATTGAGGAATATAAGGGTTGTTTTGTTGCTGCTATACCTGTTGGTTTACTGCTGTTATAAGTGCTGTAAAAGTGGATTTTCAGATCTGGTTCATTCTTTGGCTTTGGCATCATTCATTTTCTCTTTTGAGAAAATAATTGACTCAAAATGTCATCTATATATGCCCAGGAATAAGATAACCTTTTTCCTTCAATGTTGGGAGTTACATTCAATACATTGTCACTCCGAACTTGGAACCAATCAGAACACACATGTAACCATTGTAGTGCTATGTTCCTAGGTAGAGTTGAAGTACTCCTTGTTAGTGGCTAGTGCTAAGAAATAAGATAAGATGATTTTTTTAATGTCAAATGGAGGACCCAAAAGTAGGTTGATGGATGAAAAGAGAGATCTCCATAATGTTGTATGCCCTGCTGCTCAAAACTTGACAAGTGAATTAGTGCAAATGAAGCAATATTATGACATTACTATTGAAATTTGATATAAAAATTTAAAATTTAAAATATGTATGATCAAGAGAATGTGGTTGGCTATATAAATATATACTTCTTCCACTTCCTCATCCTAACCCTAAAACTAACAATGAACCTAGGTGAGAAAACACATTTAAAATTGCAATTATTATGAAGTCCTGCAAGGTCAATAGGGTCTGCAAAGCTAGTATTACATATTTTAGTTTCTCCCACATATTATAATCTCTCTCTGAAATAGGGCATGAATAGTCTCCAAAATATGGATGTCTCCATCAAAAGGCTTCAACATGGAATAATACATAGCATTTGAGGGTAAATAGACCATGAATGGGCTGCCATAAACATTTTTTCCTCCTGACTGCTAAGGGTTCAGGAAACTACAAGTCATAATCCATCAATTTATTCCACATATAAGCTACATGAATCTTATCTATAAGCTGCAACCTCTTTTAACTGTTGTAGATGACAAATTTTGTAATCCTACAAGAGGTATAATTCCTCTTCTATGGTTGGTGGCTTTCTCATTAATCTTTTGCTTGAAAGTCTCATATATCTACCCAACACAAATGATTAAGTGTGAAAAATAACCTTAAAAACTATTTTCTAAATACTTCATATAACCGGTTTTGTCCTTTCTTACGGTTATATAAAGATGAAAGTGTGCCCAAAATAGGTAGAACTAAGGCTTAAACACCTTATTGTGACAAGAGGAAGATTAGCTAGATCAGATAATGGATGTTGTAGGTGACTAAAAGGTATAGACCAAGTGAATATTTTCCAACTTTACAACCAAAGGAATCCACCTTCAATGTTTCTGCTATAATAGCCATAAACGTATCCTCTTATCATTTTTTTGATAGAACCCTCAATACAATATATGATGTCTTCATGAGGGATTTTTCTGGGAGCTACTACAAAATTGTGATCATGCTCTAACACATTGAGATATGCACCATCCAATGAGCATTTGGATAGGTTCATTACGTTTGTTTTTCTCACCATCAAAGCTGGTTGTTGCCTAAATTTCAACAAGTCAAATTTATTGCTTAGTTTTTTGCTTCCTTCATTGAAGGATCTGTTGACCCTCAGTAACACACATGTGTTCAATATCATCCATAAATCTTGTTACAAGTTGTTTTCTAGTCCAAGATGAATTAAAAAACAATCCATATATAGGTTATTCACTTTTTTTCTTACTTTTGTAATCTCTTTCCTCAACAATGATATACTGATAGATCTGAAAATCTCATTGTTACTTTCATTGTTTATATGACGTTTAATTCACATTTTTCTTACTTTTTAAAAATATTTCCTTAGCAATGATAGACTGGAAGATATGAAAACATTATTGTTATTTTCCTTGTTTATATGATATTTAATAAAGACACAGAAAATTCTAATGTATGCATCCCTATACTACTTTTAAAAATGCCAGAATTTATTTTAGTAAACTTAAAATGAATGACTCACATTTTGTTTCAATGCTTTTTGGAAGGGTGAAAAATAAATCATAAAACGACATCATAAGGAATCTAATAAAATAAGAGTTATGAAATATGGGCATCCAAGGAGTACCTAGACGATAATTTTAGTAAACCTGTAATGAGATAAATTGAAAATATGTGCAACAAATAATTTTCTTTCTTTCCTTTCAACACTATTCACCAAATTTTACAAATGTTATTGCAGGGTTTGATTCTTGATACCAGTCTATATAAAGAAACCAAAATAAACAAACCAGTCTATATACTATCAATTCACATTTGTAGGTCTTGAATCTGTGTGAAATCAAAAGTATGAACCAAGGCTTTTTTCCTATATGAATATCACTGAAAGGTTCTAACAATCCCAAGTAAAAATTTCACCGTCTAAAGTGATAAGATGATTTGGATATTCTGATGGCCAACATGTACGAACAACAAGCTACACTTTGGTAGAAATCAGACCCTAACTACAACATCATTAATAATATAGGGGATTGTTTGGACTATAAGAACTTTTTGGTCACTTTGATCATTTTCAATTGAGGGTTTTCATTGAGAAGATGCATGCTGCTGTGTGGGGGAATCTTGTAATATCTGTGTCCTAGGAGTTCCACTTAGTACACAATGGGTTATCCTATTTTTTATGCTTAGCTTTGAATTAATTCAGTCTTTGGGGTGTTTTATTTCTTCCTTGTGGATGGTGAAGCAACTCATTGCACCGTCAAGGCTTTGTCCTAGCTTCCTCCCTACAATGAATCTATACAAATAAGCAATAGTGCCTCAACTGGAGATGACCTAAGGCATGCAAGCATGTATCTTGATTCCTCCTAGAGATCTGGCTCCTTATTTGTATGCATGTTCCTAACTGAACCTGGCCTTAGCTACAATTAGAAAACTACTTAATAAAATGAAACTAACACATGCAATTGCATGCACCCTCTGTTACTTAATTGAAAAACTACAAGCAAACTACAAATTGTCGAGGATAACATTATCCCTTACTATCTATTGTTGGAGCATGCATGTATCCTCAATGCTTGAAGCCTACAAAAGTATTGGTGTGCCCTCTAGTCTACTCTACTATTGTGGCCTCATCTACAGACCATCGTGATACATGAAAATTAATGTTGTATGGATCTATTGAGATTGTTACATTTGTTTGTACTTTGAAGTTTGTACAAACCTACAGTACTTACAGTACCTTCTGCTACAGTACACAATTGTTCTAGCACCTTCTTTGCTGAATTGTTTTGTTCATACTTGTACCTTTTTTTGTCACATGTGTTGCGTGCACTCAAGACTTGAACACACTTTCCAAGGTACCAAAAACTAACAATTTGCACCCTATCTATACTTGGAAAGTTTCCACATGCAAAATTGTGCATGCAAAATCATAAATAACACTGAACTGTTAAATATATTCTATGGAATTTGGAGTCAAATTGCTACATGGAGGGGGTCCCTTGTCCCACAAACAAAGGGGTCTCAATGTCTCATAGACCAGTTTGGTGTTTGGCTTGGCCATGACCTTAAAATTTTATTATTATTGTTGTTATTATTTTTATATAGACTAGAACTAAATTGAGGAAGGCACATGCATGCATGCGTCCTTAGTCTCTTTCTCCTTCATAAATGCCCTTGCACTTTCACTACCACTATATGAAACTGCTAATGGAAGGTGTGCAGTTGTTGTTTCCATTAACACTATTGTACAGACCATTGTACCTTCTTTGTGTGCACATAGGTCTTCTCTGCTTGCTACTGCCATTGATGGTTCTCTATCGAACACTTTTAGGGTTCTAAAAATCCAGAAGTCAAGTGTTTTCTATGAAACACAAGATGCTCTGTCTACATCTTGAACCTCCCCTATACTGGGGGTTTGGTCAACCAGTTGATCATTAACAAACCTCAAGAAACATAAATATAAGCACTACTCCTTTCTGTACTTTGAACTCCTTTTAGAATCTTTAACGTAAATATTTTTGTACAAGGGACCCTGCATTAAGGCAGAGATAAAACACCCCAACCTAGAATTACCCAGGCTGGGGTGTTTTATTTCTGCCTTTGAATTATTTCTATATCTTGGACATTCTATTGGAATTTCCAATGCATGGCATATCAAGTTCAGATGCCCCCAAGGCACTTTGGTTGTTGGAGGGAGGACACTGTTCAAATATTCCATTACCTTCACTGTTATGAGAGAAGAAATCAGATGCATCCAATGCATGATGCCTAGAATTCTTGGTGTTTTGGGAAAATGAATCTTTCCCTACAAGAGGAGATGCACCCGATATTGAATGTCCATTTTCTATATCATATGACGAATCGATAGAGTCCTTTGGAGAAGATAGGGCTTTCAACTATCTCCCTAGAATAAGTATTATTTGCTGACACTCAGCAATTTTCTCCGCAACAGCAGCTATCTCCCTTTGCTGCAAAAATAAACTATCCATGAGCAATATTGACCCTTATTTTTAAAAACTTAAACAAGTGTTAGAGAATAAAATAGCATCTTCTATTACAACAAAATATTAGTATATGAAAAAAACTACAGCATAGTTGAAAAGTAGCTATTGATCCATGCTGAAATTGGAAGATTTAAGTAGTTAGGTAGCTCATAAAATGTTCACACCTATCTTGTCTTTAAATCATTATCTAGAACCAATGAATGAGAACTAGCCAACTATTCATCCATTCTGAATTTCAATAACATGATATAATTGAAAAATTAACCTTAAGATTCAACACTCAAAACACACTGCTTGAGCTTTAATCTACATGGTTACAGCTTTCAAAATACCTGCATAAGTCTCATATAGGATTTGTTCTCACAAGACAAATAGTTTAATAGTCCAACAATTTCAATTGTTTGACACATTTTAGATTGTAATTTCAGATCAAACAGTGATCATGAGTACCATGCATATGCATGCTTACAGCATTTTAACTAACCTTTGCAACTATTCCTACAGATCCTGAAACTTTGCTTTAGCATCATCATATTTATTAAGATGCATGATGATATGAGCACGTATTTTCTTGAAGGAGGGAAATTCTTGCTGAGATTTATGCCATAGTAAGTCACACTGTCTTTTGTTGCCATGTATTTTATAATAGCTGAAAGGAACAAAGTTCTTCAATAACAGAATAACCAGTATAAGTAGCGTATAAATGCCATAAAGGGAAAGTAATGTAAAATATGATCTATGATAGATGATAGATTACAATTTGTAGCCACCCTTATATATTGTGTGGGCAGCCATGAATGAAGGTCCATGTCCCTTAACCTAGTATTACATATCACTAGTTAATATTTAATGTATTTATTATTATTGTTACATTGCCTTCCCCTTAAGGGAAGCTTTGTCCTCAAAGTTGTATTGATAGCAATGTCTGATTTCCTTTGAATGATCATCTTGGGATCCTTTCCTTTTTGTATTTGCGACATTTGAGGAAATGAGCCGATACGAGTTACAGATTCCCCAGGCGAATTCTCGCATCGTATCTGCTGTGGTCCATCCCAGATCTATTTTTATCGAAGCTCTGAGATCATTTTGTGGGACGATTCGTCTCAATTGTTGCTTAGTATGTCGATATTTTCGCAAGTCCACATAAGTCTTTTGTGAATATTCATTTTGACCCTGTCATTGGTCAAAATGATGATTATAATTAGGATGTCTATAAGGTGTAGGTGTTTTTTTGTTCTTCTTTCTTTTGGACTGTGGCGAGGATTGTCTTCACTTCCTCGATTTGATTTTTAGGTGCATTTTCCTGGATTTGTGTTCCTTGGTTCTCCAGTAGTTTGTTATGATTATGAATCTTTTCGATTCTTTCATCTTGCGACATTTTTGCAATTTCTAACTCCTTGATTTGATTCTGTAGTTTCTGATTACGATTATTTAGAAACTAGTTTTCTTCTTGCTTTTCCAATATTTTTCCTTTGAGGTATTCACTAGAGTGTTCCCTCTTGCTACTGTTTTTCAATTTTTTGATCTTTGTAATCAGTGTTTTGTTATGATTTCATAGTCGACAAAATATCTTTAGTATTGCTTGATAATACCTCGTTGAATTTTGTCAATTCCAACTTATGTGTCTTCTTATTATCGTCATGTTGTTGTTGGAGTATTTCTTTTTGTTGTTGATGATGTCGTAATTCTATTTCCTGATTTCCTAACTTTTCATGTACTTGCACCAATTCATCTTCTTTGTCGATGACGACTTTGTTAAGACGACTAATTTCTTCTTGCAATTTGATAATATTCCGATATGGATGTTCTTCAACTTTTTTTTACTTTATTATCTGGTTGTCAAGTTTTTGAATGATGCCTTCCAAACATGATATTTTATCATCTTTATCTACTAGCCTTTCTATGAAGTTTCTTTTACTATGTTCCAAAAATCCAATATTCATTTCCGAGGTAGTAATCCTTAGTTTCTATTTGTCGATTTCAAATAGTAGACTATTATTGGCGATTTCGCACTCTTTTAGCTCATTCGAAATTGCCCGTAACTGTGATTGTAATTTTAGTATCATAGTCGCCATGACTTCTTGAATTCCAATTTTTTGAATTGGTCTTCTTGTTTGATAGCGGATTTCGGTTGATTGTCTAGCCTTCTTTTCTTTCGCTTTTTTAATGATAGAAGATCTTCTTTGATTAGGTTAAATAATCCCCCCCTTTTTTTTCTTTTTTTCCAAAAATAATATTCAATAATATTATTTCTTTCTATTTCTTTTCCTTTTTTTTTGTTTCTTCCCTTTTTCTTTTATAATAATAATTATTAATTAATTAATTAATAATTATATTAATGTTTTTATAAACTATATATATAGTTTTTTTAAAATAATAATTAATTATTGTATTAATTATTATATAATAAAAATCTTTATTTTATTTAATAAAACAAAAAATTCAAGTATTATAAATATATTATAATAATTCAAATCAAAGTAAAACCTAGTTGAAGCTGGAAAGCAAAACCATGTGTTTGTTTTACTTTAAAAGCAAAAACATGTGCTTGTTTTACTTTATCTTTTCTTTTTTTACGTTTTTCTTTTTTGTTTGGACAATGTCCAATATTTTAGGGAAACCCTAAAATAAGGCTATAAGGCAAAAATCAAACAAGGTCTAAGAATTAAGGCCAAAGGCTCAGATCAGCGAAACGGGGCTCTGATACCACTTGAAAGGAACAAAGTTCCTCAATAATAGAATAACCAGTATAAGTAGCGTATAAATGCCATAAACGGCAAGTAATGTAAAATAAGATGTATGATAGATGATAGATTACAATTTGTAGCCACCCTTATATATTATGTGGACAACCGTGAATGAAGTTCCACGTCCCTTAACCTAGTATTACATATCACTAGTTAATATTTTATGTATTTATTATTATTGTTACAATAGCCTTGAGATGGTTTGTCATGGTTTATGTCTTTTTTCTTATATAAAATTATTTAAATAAAAGCATGAGTGTTTTATGTTTTGTACATGTTTATATTGTTTAGCTTTGGTATAAATCTTAGTGTTTTATAATTTATGTTAAAAATTACATCTTATATCTTAAGGATTTATATTAAGAATTTATGTTAAGAATTTTATATATGAGGTACATGTTTGGTATATTAAGAATTGAATCTTTATTAAGAATTGCACCTTCAGAGGTTTGGTTCCTATTGTCATGCATTATTCTGCATATTGGTTTGTCATGCATTCTTATGCATACTGGTTTGGTTTTGGTTTATCATCTGCAGTCATAGTCAAAATTAATAGTCAATACATTTAGCTTCCAATCGTCTAAATGGAGTAAGGACAGAATGCTTCAAGTTGAATTACTGAAATGTGTGATTGAATTCTGAATGTGTTTCTAATCTATACGTAAAGATATATTTTCAATAGTTCACATTTCTTATGACACACATGCTCATTACCACAAAGATGTTCATCACTTGTCAACTCATGGAAGTGATCTTTGTGGCCACAACTTTTAGGACACCCCTCCATGATGCATTTTTTAGGACAATATCTCTCATGACAAGCATGATTTTGATGATCCCTGGGTTGAATTTGTATCACACAAGTATTTTCAAAGCTTGGAAGAGAACACTGTATGTTACACATATGTTGAGGTGAATTACACTTATTAATACCTTCATGTCCAACTTTCAAACAACAAGATTTGCTGCAATTGGATGATTTATCAGATAAATAAAAAATCTTCATACATGTATGATTTTTTTTTTTGCAATCGTGACTCCCATCATGACCTGTGAAATTCTGACATTCCTCCACTTCATTCCCTTGGTATGGTTCAAGAGAGAAGTATGTGCACTTATCATCACAAACATGGTTACCCATACATGAGTGATCTGGGGAATGGCCTTTGTATCTTATTAAGCTTTCTGTGAAATTTAGTGGGTTGGGTTTCCAGCTATAAAACTTTGTGTTTTAGTTTATTTTTATATATGTTATGTGCATGCATTGTTTAGCTTTATTGGAAATTTGATGGGTTGAATTTTCTAGTTTTCATATGATTTATAAATTATATCTTATGTGGGTTTCTCATATCTTCATAGAAAAATGTGGGTTTCTCGTATCTTCATAGAAAAAATTAAAAAAATTACAAGTTATATCAGTATTTGTAATTTCCAAGTTTTATTTGACTGTGGAAACCACTACATGTGGAATGCAAATATTAACTGCTTTACCAAACCACAGCCTAGCAAAATCTAAAATTTAAACTCACAAAGGTCTTTGCATGTTACTTTAAGAAACTAGATTTAGGATAGCAGAAGATTATACTAACTTAATTTTATAGCTCTAACCTTAAAGCTGCAACATTGGATATGTTTCCTACTAATATGCAGGTTAAGAGATTCCCATAAGTTAGTGTGTGAAACTCATATACACATTCTAGCATTAGTGCTATTTTCTATTGGAGGGTTGCAGGGGTTTGTGGATATACTCATGATATTCCCAAGATTCTAATGTGCAAATATGAACACTATTGTGTAGTAAGCAAGTTAAACTTGGCAGGTTAGTTATATATTGTCAAGGTAACAAGTGAATGGTTTATGTCATTATGTGAATACCTTTGGGGTCCTGCACAATGTGAATTGAATGCAATCATCGAAATGGTGACTCTTATTTGGCCCAACTTTTCTTATTATACTCTTTATTTCATGCCAAGATCAAGCTACCTCTTACTTGATAAAAATCCTCTTATATAAAATCTAGATGAGTTTTAATAAACTAACAGGTCTTATTTGAAAGAACTGTAAGTTCTCAATGTATATTTTATTTTGTAGAAAATGTTCATAGATTTGAGAGAGCTTTGTGTCTTCATTGGGTGATCAATAGTCTTTGCAACCCAGTTTTGGTCTCACACTGTTTTATTGGACTGATGAATAATTCCTTGTTATGTTCAGATGGGTGTTCAAAGTTTCAAAAGTTCAAAGCAACTCCCATGAATTGTATGATGTAAACCAGAATGATTGATAAGTTTTTGACAAAAATGTCCACAAACTTGACATCTTACGTTACAATAATGCACTGCATATAGATTTAGTGTGTGGAGATGCACACCATCATGGTATCTTTCAAAAGGTGGAATGGCAATGCAACAATCCTTCCATGAACCATTTTGTTCAGAGACATGTTCATACTAAAAGGAACCTCTTCTTCCCTGAAATGAGCGTGTATGTCGCACAAGTTCAGTGAAAATTTCATAAATGCCATCAGCTTCTCTAGAACACATAGCTAAAAACATATAGAACTTTTACAACCACATATAGAGAGTCACTGTTTCAGTTCGGCAAGTACTAAAATTGCCTCTAGGTGTAATTTCTATATATCGTTATTCCTAGAAAATTATGCAGTGTTGCAACGAAGCCACTTTTTAACAATATCACGTCGTCCGTCAGCTAATCTAAGAAGTCCTGAAATTTAGAGTGCCAAAAATTACCATTTTTGCCTCTTCTTTCCAAGACACTTTCTAGTCTTGATATGAGATTACACAAAATTCTATCATTTAATGTAGATTCATCTAGAGCTGCAAGCTCCAGGTTAGTGTCTTACAACTCAATGAAGAGATCCCCCAATTCTATTAGACAATATCCTACTTCTTCTTGAGAGTCAAAATTCATAAGCACCTTGTTGGCACCAGGCATAGAAACACACCCTAACTTAACAACACAAACCAAGTTCCTACGAAGAATATCCACCTTCATGGAAATGTGTTTCATATCTACAGCCATTCAATCCTTTGCTTCTAGCTGGGGAATAACAAGCTTCAAATCCCTTAAGAAGACACAACCACTCTCGTAATTATGTCCTAACTCTTCTTCTATAGTAAAAGAAATATCAGATAGGATTTCTTGGTGATATTCTTGTCATGTGAAAGGAGGCACTGGCAACAAGTTCAACCATTCCTCCATACATCTTTGTCAGAAAGTTTTCATGAAATATTTTACAAATTTGTAGAAGTTTTACAATGAATTCATTTTTTAAATCCTCCATGTCAAAGACATCGACATCCTTGATAGCTATGTAGAATAATCCTATGAACAACTTTTCATCATTCTTCACCAAGTTGACCCCACTTTGGAAACGCTGAAAGATAGTTTCTGTCTCTTTGTCAAGATGAAAAGTGTAACAATTGTTAATTAATATTTGAATAATTGTGTTAAGATGAAGGTAAAGTTGAGAAAATTGAAAGATGAGAAAATCTAACCAGCAAAACCAAACTAATAAGATAGTCCTCAAAACTTTGCTTCAGCATCATCATTACGCTTATGCTCCTCTTGAATTTTTTATTCTAAAGCCTTCACTATTTCACACAAATGGTTCCTCTCAATTTCCATTGCCTTTAACTGAGACTCCAAATCTATTTTGACTGAAGTCATGGTTTCCAACTGATTTTATGCAAGCATCTTTGACTCCTGAGTAGAAGCAAGTTGTTCTCATAGGTTTTCTAGCATGTCCTCTATTTTAGTAAGTTTATCTTTTGTTTGATTTAGCTCATGTTTGGATGCCATCAATTAATTTCTTCAGTTATCTTTCTCTGTCCTCACCTCTCTAAGCTCCTCTTCTAATTGATTTCTTAAGTTATCTTTCTTTTTCTTCAACTGTGTAATCTCCTCTTCTAGAATTGCATGTCTAGCCAATGCATCCTTCACCTCAGACTCCAAAGCAGTTTTTTCTACTTGTATGAACCTAAGCTCACCATCTGCATTAGGATCACTACTATACAATGAAAATGTAGTAGAAGTTATTTTCTCTTCCAATGGACTAGGTTTCAGATCCACATTTTCAAAATAAATAGAATTATCAATATTAGGTATTATACTGGAATCTCCATTTGCTTCATTCTGAACATCATTTTCCCCAAAAGTAGGAACAAAAATTTCAGAAAGCTAGGTCAATACAAAAGATATATTGGTAAGAAGTTGTATGATCTCCACTTTGCGATGCAAAATATGATTTAGATATTTTGTAAACTTCTCAATGCTGGTATTGAAGTCAAGCACTTTTGAGGCTGGGAACTGATGGGAACTTCGAGATTTTTTGGAAATAAATTCTAGAAGAGTAACAACTCCAGAGACAAGGCTTTACAACTTAGGCTCAGTAACACCAATTTGAAATTTAGCATCATAAAGAGATATATCTTCCTCTTATTCCATTGATCTTTCTGTAAACTGAGAAGCCAATTGATGATCAAGATCGTGAAAAGGAAAAAACTCTTTGAGCAACTGCTTAATAGAAGAGTATGAGGTAGTGAGAACCCCACCTATCTATGTCATAGCACACTTAACAACTTACAAAACTATATGTGAATCACCACCCTCAACATGTGCCTCAAAGATGGTATCTATCCTTTCCTGAAGACTGGCTAAATCATTCTCATTGGCATCATTTTTAGATTGCAAGGAAGCCAGCTCCTCTTGAACAAAAGTTAGCTTTTTATATAGATCGGAATACAATTGAGTGGTAGGCTAAAGTTATGAATCCCTTTTTGCAATGGTCTCTTCCAAACAGGT
>LPNX010349933.1:307498-372086 GCA_001517045.1 Pseudotsuga menziesii | reverse complement strand
GGGGGGGGAATGGAGAACAATACACAGCACTAGTTGACAAGGGTGAAGGGTAAGTTGTAAGGGTAAGAAAATTACGTGCAACAAACATACCTATTACGTGCGATGAACTTGCTATACTAGTGACGGACATTTTCGTCGCTAGTATAGCAAGTTTGTCAAAAAAAAAATTAAATATTTGATGTCCATCGCTATAGCTACGACCTCTGCATCGTTACATCAACAAACACTTCGTCGCAAAGACTTACTTAAAAAAAAAACTTACCTCCCGTCGCTCTAGCGACACCCACCTCGTCTCTACATAGACGCCATGGTGTCGGTACACCAACAAATATTATCGTCGCTAAAGTCTATTTATTTTTGAAGAAAATGTCTTTCCGTCGCTATAGAGACGAGAATTTCGTCGCAACACCAACGCACATTTGGTTATGTCCGTCGCTGAAGCATCGCACATTTCGTCGCAACACACACGCAAATGTGTTGATGCCCGTCGCTAAAGCAACACACATTCTGTCGCAACACCAACGATATATAATTATAGTGCATTTCTAAAGCGACTAAATATTAGTCACAACAACTTTGATTTTTCTCTGAAAAAAAGTCAATTTCCATCGTTATAGCGACAGTGTTTAACATTTTTGTCAGTAATAGCTCATCGTAAGAGCGACGTAATTTCAACTCAGCTGGTTCCAATGTTTGTCGCTATTGCGACATGTCACAGTCGTCGCAATTGTGACGAAGGTTTAAAATGTTGCTATATCGAGGAAAGTTTTTCCATGAAAAGGAGGGGTCGTTTTCATCGAAATAACAACCCACAAGTGTTGCAAAAGCAACGAAAGTTCGTGGGGAAAATGTCCACATGTACTAGTGTAATTTCACTGTTATGAAGAATATTTTATCGATATTTTTCAAAAAATACTTTAACATTTTTTCATAATATATATGCATGGTGTTTTTCATGATTTAATATGCATTAATACCAGTATATAAAAGTGGAGAAATCCTGGTGGGATAAAACAAGTGGTTAAGTGTTGTATGTTGTGAGTAGAAGGTCTCAGGGTCAAATCCTCAGGTGGCCAGGGATGATTTTAAGGAACCATACTTATTTAAAAGTGTATAAATGTTGGCGAATATTACCAATTCTTAAAATACCAACTATCAAATGATTGGCGATATTTTTCAAAAACCATTTTAATTTCCAAGGATCTTATATCGTTTATATAATAATTTGGCGATTTTTTGGGTGAAAAAAATTTACCCCATCAAAATTGGGCAAAATAGGGCTTCAAAAAATGCAAAATGGCGAATCTTTTTTGGGAGAAAAACATGGAAAAATAGCCCACTGGGCTAAAATTCACCCCTAAAATTATCCCTGCAGGTGGCTATACATTGATATATAAGGGCCTCACTTGATATCCCCATCGAATTAGCTCTGTAATCAGAGTGAAAAAGGTGCGGCCCCTTTGGGTGCCCCCCTGTGATTTCTTATCATGGATGTATCAACCCCACTGGGGGGTTTATGAACCACAACAAGAAAAAGTGATGTAAAAGTGGAGAAATGATTATTTTATTAAATTTAACTATAATAATTTTAACTCTATCAAATTAAGGCACTCCTTGTGACATTGTAGATTCAAACCTTGAATAACTCGCGTGCCCATGTAGGGGAAGTGTGGTGCAACTGGATGTATTGTGGTAGCGAATGAGCATCAAATTGGTGTCATGTTAGTAAGAGAACCGCCCTAGTTTTCAATTCATTTGGACACACACAAAAATAACAAGCTATCAAAATTAATGAAAAATATAGTAGAAATATTTAAGAAATATAGTTTCTTTTGAAATATTTTAATCCAAAAAACAAATCTCAAATATTAATCAATCACGAAATCATTGAATCATTTAAAAATAACTTTTTAAATATGTTTAATCAACATTTTGCATCTTCTTTCACAACATAAAATTCACGTTTAAAATTGATTAAACACTATATAATGACATTATATTATTTTAACTAGAGTTGAACAATATATCACATCTCTTATTTAGGTCACTAATACATGATACATTTTATAAATCAAACAACATCAACATGACATGAAAAGACATAAATATACATGAATGTGCGTGTGTGTCAAATATACATCCCAAGTCAAATATATATGTAAAATATATATCATAGCAACCAAATATGTACATGTGATAAATATTTGTTATGAACTACTTGGTCAACCATCATAGAAAGAGGCATCAATACCTCCACCACTAAAGCGTCTAGATTCATCAACACCTCCATAGGATAAAAATAGAATAAAGCAACTAGTATATCTATCCACTAGAATCTACATCATTTGATGCAACCATTGTGTCTATATCTCTAGCTGGCGGAGAATGTATTGCAACTAGGAGATCAATTCGCTAAGAAGGATGAGGTAGTTGGTCAACTTGTGGAAGGGGAGAGAGTGTTTAATTGACCCATTGAATAGGAGAGGGTTATTAGTCTCCATGTGGAAGAGGAGAAAATATGAAAAATTATAGATGAATTTCAAATTTTAATTTTCTAAAATTGTAAATGAGTAAGTAAGAAACAATTTACTTACTATCTTGCTAGGTGATAAGGCATGGTTTCCATGTGTACAAAAAATCTATATTTTAAACCGTTTTGCAAAAATGTTCCCAATCCATTAGTGAAATAAAGGACAAGAGGAATCTAATGTTGGTTGTAGAGCCTGATCTTCCAGATCCAGAGATATTATTCAGTCATGTTTGCACCCCGGGTTTACTGTACACTCATTCCCCAACGGGTTTTGAGATGTTTGTTGGCCAATAGTTTTGCAAAGCCATAGTATTGGGTTAACCGTAGTATTTTTCCCATGGTATTTCCCTTATAAAAGAAAGCATTGTAACCCCACCTATCTGTGTCATAGCACACTTAACAACTTCCAAAATTCTATGTGCATCACCACCCTCAACATGTGCCTCAAAGATGGTATCTATCCTTGCCTGAAGAGGCTAAATCATTCTCATTGGCATCATTTTTAGATTACAAGGCATCCAGCTCCTCTTGAACAAAAGTTAGCTTTTTAGATAGATCAGAACATAGTTGAGTGGTAGACTGAAGTTCTAAATCCCTTTTT
Organism: Pseudotsuga menziesii; assembly: GCA_001517045.1. NCBI lineage: Eukaryota > Viridiplantae > Streptophyta > Pinopsida > Pinales > Pinaceae > Pseudotsuga > Pseudotsuga menziesii. Next base: position 368,955 of record LPNX010349933.1, on the reverse strand, counting down.
GCAATGGTCTCTTCCAAAGAGGTCTTATCTTCACCTCCTACAACGCTTTTCTCGCTTAAGACATCCAATTTTCATGTCTTGTGTCATGTTTTCAATAAGTGTGGACTTGGGGGGGAATGGAGAATAGTACACAACACTAGTTGAGAAGGGTGAAGGGTAATTTGTAAGGGTGAAAAAATTACATCCGACAAACTTTCTATACTAGTGACGGACATTTTCATCGCTAGTATAGCAAGTTTGTCAAAAAAAATTTCAAATATTTGATGTCTGTCGCTATAGCGACGACCTCTGCGTCATTACATCGATGAACACTTCATCGCAAACACCTTTTTAAAAGAAAAATTACCTCCCGTCGCTCTAGTGACGCCCACATCCTCCCTACACAGACGCCATGGCGTCGATACACCCACGAATATTGTCGTCGCTAAAGTCTATTTATGTTTGAAAAAAATGTATTTCCGTCGCTATAGAGACAAGCATTTCGTCACAACACCAACGCACATTTGTTTATGCCCATCGCTAAAGCATCGCACATTTCGTTGCAACACACACGCAAATGTGTTGATGCCCGTCGCTAAAACAACGCACATTTTGTCGCAACACCAATGATATATAATGATATTGCGTCACTAAAGCAACTAAATATTAGTCACAACAACTTTGATTTTTTTCTGAAACAAAGTCAATTTCTGTCGGTATAGCAACGGTGTTTAACGTTTTCGTCAGTAATAGCTCGTCGTAAGAGCGACGTAATTTCAACTCATTTGATTCCAACGTTTGTCGCTAATGCGACATGTCACAGTCGTTGCAATTGCGACGAAGGTTTAAAATGTTGCTATATCGATGAAAGTTTTTCCATGAAAAGGAGGGGTCGTTTTCGTCGAAATAGCAACCCAAAAGTGTTGCAAAAGCAATGAAAGTCCGTGGGAAAAATGTCCACATGTACTAGTGTAATTGCACTATTAGGAAGAATATTTTATCGATATTTTTCAAAAAATACTTTAACATTTTTTCATAATATATATGCATGGTGTTTTTCATGATTTAATATGCATTAATACTAGTATATAAAAGTGGAGAAATCCTGGTGGGATAAGACAAGTGGTTGAGTGTTTTATGTTGTGAGTAGAAGGTCTCAGGGTCAAATCCTCAGGTGGCCAGGGATGATTTTAAGGAACCATACTTATTTAAAAGTGTATAAATGTTGGCAGATATTACCAATTCTTAAAACACCAACTATCAAATGATTGGCAATGTTTTTCAAAAAAACATTTTAATTTCCAAGGATTTTATATCGTTTATATAATAATTTGGTGATTTTTCAGGTGAAAAAAATTTACCCCATTAAAATTGGGTGAAACATGACTTCAAAAAATGCAAAATGGAGAAACTTTTTTGGGAGAAAAACATGGAAAAATAGCCGACTGGGCTTAAATTCACCCCTAAAATTATCCCTGCAGGTGGCTACACATTGATATATAAGGGCCTCACTTGATATCCCCATCGAATTAGCTTTGTAATCATAGTGAAAAAGGTGCGGCCCCTTTGGGTGCCCCCCCTGTGATTTCTTATCGTGGACGTAGCAACCCCACTGGGGGGTTTATGAACTACAACAAGAAAAAGTGATGTAAAAGTGGAGAAATTATTATTTTATTCAATTTAACTATATTAATTTTAACTCTACCAAATTAAGGCACTCCTTGTGACATTGCAGATTCAAACCTTGAATAACTTGTGTGCCCATGTAGGGGAAGTGTGGTGCAACTGGATGTATTGTGGTAGCGAATGAGAATCAAATCGGTGTCACATTAGTAAAAGAACCGCCCTAGTTGTCAATTCATTTGGACACACACAAAAATAACAAGCTATCAAAATTAATGAAAAAAATAGTAGAAATATTTAAGAAATATAGTTTCTTTTGAAATATTTTAATCCAAAAAACAGATTTCAAATATTAATCAATCAGGAAATCATTCAATCATTTAAAAATACCTTTTAAACATGTTTAATCAACATTTTGCATCTTCTTTCACAACATAGAATTCACGTTTAAAATTGATTAAACACTATATAATGACATTAGATTATTTTAACTAGAGTTGAACAATATATCACATCTCTTATTTAGGTCACTAATACATGATACATTTTATAAATCAAACAACAACAACATGACATGAAAAGACATAAATATACATGAACGTGCGCGTGTGTCAACTATACATCCCAAGTCAAATATATATGTAAAATATATATCATAGCAACCAAATATGTACATGTCATAAATATTTGTTATGAGCTAGTTGGTCAACCGTCACAGAAAGTACCAGCATCAATACCTTCACCACTAAATCGTCCAGATTCATCAGCACCTCCATAGGATAAAAATAGAATGAAGCACCTAGTATATCTATCCACTAGAATCTATATCATTTGATGCAACCATTGTGTCTATATCTCTAGCTAGCGGAGTAAGTATTGCAACTAGGAAATCAATTCACTAAGAAGGATGAGGTAGTTGATCAACTTGTGGAAGGGGAGAGAGTGTTTAATTGACCCATTGAATAGGAGAGGGTTATTAGTCTCCATGTGGAAGAGGAGAAAATATGCAAATTCTAGATAAATTTCAAATTTTAATTTTCTAAAATTGTAAATAAGTAAGTAAGAAACAATTTACTTACTATATTGCTAGGTGATAAGGCATGGTTTCCATGTGTACAAAAAATCAATATTTTAAACCATTTTGCAAAAATGTTCCCAATCCATTAGTGAAATAAAGGACAAGAGGAATCTAATGTTGGTTGTAGAGCCTGGTCTTCCAGATCCAGAGATATTATTTAGTTGTGTTTGCACCCCGGGTTTACTGTACACTCATTCCCCAACAGATTTTGGGATGTTTGTTGGCCAATAGTTTTGCGGACCGATAGTATTGGGTAAACTGTAGTATTTTTCCCATGGTATTTCCCCTATAAAAGAAAGCATTGTAACACAGTTGTATATGGTATTCTAGCATTGTAAACAATCTCGGTGATTGTGTGAGAGAGACTGTGAGAGTGTGAAGAAGAAGTGCAGCGAGTTTTCTGCGGGTTGTATCCCTTCATCTTTATGGACGCTAATAAAAGGACTGGCAATTTCTGTGTAGACGTAGCCCATCTTTTGGGTGAACCACTTTATATTTGTGTCTCTCTGTAATGTGTTAAATGTGTTTTCTGCATCTTGTTTAATGATTTAACTGTATATCTGTTATTGCTCCGCGGTCCTGTTTTCAAACATCTAACAACAAGGAAACAATGATGACAAGATAAGCATACAATGATGTTGTGCACTAGTGCTTATGTGTTCTCGAGCATTGAAATAAATTGTAAAAATTAAACTGCCCATCGATAAATTTTATATTCTACCCTAGCCTAGTGCACACAGATCAATGTCACACCGGTGCTATTTTTCCAACGAGTGCAACATTAATTTATTTTAAAAATCACTAGAGTGGTTCAAAAATGGTGAATATTCCCTGGTGCAGTTATCTAATCATAATGCACTAGGTAGTTTGTTGAAGTTATAAAAAATCAAACTAATTTTTTGTCCATTGGTGAATGTGATAGTGCACCATATCCGTATGTTCCCAAATGAGTTCATAATGAGAAATGCACTAGTTACTTTTTAAATAGTATTAAAGCAAAAAGTGAAACACACCAGTTCATATATTTTATCATACTTCAATGCTTCATGTTTTTGTCATGCATTGATTATTTATAAGAGTTATTAAGCATTTTATATATCTATCACATTGTTTACCCCCCCACACACACAAGAGTCGATGTATTTCATGTGATAATGCTCCAGTGTGTTATGTCAAGGTAGATGTACCAAAAATCGAAGAAAATACAAAAATAGACATATTTTTTAATTCAAGAACAAAATATGTCAATGTTGATGCATGCAATATTTTTATGCAATGGTGATTTGTATATGGTAGTGCACGAATGCATGTTTTTCATTTAAGAAAACGGATAATAAAAGATCTGATAAATCCTTTTCCTTCCCACCTCTTATAGTAACATTTTCTATAAATGCACAAAGGGGACATTTTTGGGAGAGGTTTCGCAAAAACCACCACTAGAAGGTGTTTTCCTAGTAGTGATTATTCTCTAGTTGAGTCAATCAAAAAATTATCCAAGTACAAACTCTATTGTGAATGATCCAAGTACAATCCCAAGTTTTGCTTAGGTGTTGTTTATTAGTTGTTTCTCATAATAAATTCCATTCACAATAGAGTTTTCACATGGATAATTGTCTAGTTGACTCAACCATAGTATGATGCACGTACAAACATATTTGTAGATAAAAGTATGGTAGGACTTCTAGATTCTATTTGTGTTTCATAATCACTCTAGAAATGACTTGTTGAAATTAAAATTTTGACTCAAATAAATAACAAATATAGAGGCAACTTGACAAGCTCATCCTTTAATACAAATTGTATTATATACTCCTACTAAATTTTTTTGAGATGAAATGAATGGATATAATCTAATACTAAGATTTTTTGTCTTACATTTTATGTATTCATTAGTGCAAACAATAGAATGACTAAAAAAGGTGATATAAGTGGTTTAAATGTACTTGACTTTCAAGTGTTGTAGGAAATAAAAATAGAGGACAAATGTAAAGAAGAGTTCTTTCACAAGTACCCAAGGTAAATATATATCTTTTTCTCTATTTTCTATGCAATCTTCATCTCACATTTGTGTGTTTTTTCTTTCATATTCTCATCTTGATGCTCTAGAATAGTGTTTCTTGCATTCAGGAATTCAAGGTGGGCAATGATAATAATTCATGGTTGTAGTAGCTCAACACCATTAATAATTCTTTGAGGATAATGGGCTACTATTGCCATGAATCATTAGCTAAGTCAAGCTTGAAATCAAGACTACTAGAAACAATGGTCCACATTATTGGCACTAATTTATAAAGGGACAAATCGTAGAGTTGTGGTACAAGGGTTGCACTTCAAAATGTACCCCTTAGCATCAATATATCAACACTAGGGGATGTTTATATTTCCTTAGCAACAATTTTTTGACATTTGTAACTTTGTTACAATTTAATTAGTGTTGAAATCTCAATGGGATTCAATTTGGAGTATGGGTCCTTCCCATTGGTTTAACTACTACTAATGTCAATAAAATGATGTTTATATGAGAGATATTTGGAAAACACATTTTAGTAGATCAACATTCATAAATGTGGAAATATTATTATTCCTCTCTTAAAATGTCGATAAAATGATGTTAAATTCAAAGAGAATTAAAGTAGGATGACAATCTTGAAAAGTTTGATTTTTACATGTAAATGTCAAATCCATACCACACTTACATTATCTTGTAACCCTAAATGTGGTAATATTGCTAGGTCTTGTTGTTATTTTCCAAGGCCTGTAGTATTTATGGAAGCCTTGGCTAGGGTTTAGGAAGATTTATAGAGTCCTTACTATGGATAAAGTGGATGATAGCTTGATGTACCATATTTGGCAAAGATAAGGTATAATACTTTATCTTCATATTGTGATAATGAGGAGTTGTATCATTGTTATCCAAAGTTCCATTATTGCATATTTTTCAAATATTGGTGTCATGTGTTTAGAGCAAGTTTCGTGGTTGGTTTCATATGTTCATTTATTGGGACAACAAGGTTGAAATGTTGTGTGATTCAACATGCTTTAGATGAAACTTCATATTTGAAATGTGATGTTATATTTCCTCTATTAATTATCATAATTTTCATATATGTGCATTTGATTGAACCATGCCCCAAGGGTTGTCACATTGATCTAGTGTTGAAGTGTTTTGCATTTTTTATCTACTTGAACTCGCTTGGAGTAGTTGTGGATATATTTGAGACATTCACATGTGTGTTTCTAAATGTTTTAATCCATTGCTAAGGATGAAATTTCTATGTGATAAATACATTATCTCATTGATGTGAGGTATAAATGCATGGTGATCACATAGGTTCTTATTGTTGGATAGAAATGCATGGATGACCAAGCCATAGTTTATCAATTTATAATCTTGGAAAAAAATTTCCCCTCCCAATTTGAGAATCTTTTTTTGGACTCAATGGTCTCTTAGACTCTTGTTTTTTCTATATGGGATTTTGTTCTCTTTGTGAAATATTTCTCTATGGGGTCATAGACGATTTACTTTTATCACATCATTTATATTTGTTGGAAACCTTATGTTTGGTTGATCTTTGAATCTCCCTTCCTTGGCACATTGGGTGTGATATATTGTCTCTAGATATTAATATGATAGGATAAGGTGAACTTGGGTGCAAAATAACCAGTGAAAACTTGGTTCCCCTAAAGTAGAATATGATGCTTAATTGTCATGATTTTTAATTTTGTTAATATAATAACCAGGATACTAAGCATGCCCTTGTAAATGTAGGAAACCCTTTTATGGTAATGCCGTGTATCTATTATTTGTGTGAAAACATGCAGTAGTCCAAACTAAGAGAGTAGGGGATATTTTGATGATATCGTCTACTTATTATAGTTAGGATCTAGATACTACTATTAAAGTGTTCTTGTGCACTGTTTAACTTGTTAAAATATCTTCTTCGCATGGAAACATTTATTGTTTGTCTCTTTACTTAGTCTTTTGATGCATATCTTATTAGTTGTTTTTATTATGACAAGTATCACGTCGATGTAAAAGACTTTGATTCTTCCCATGATGGGCGTAACTCTACAACGCTTGTGGGTTTACATAATAATTGTATGTAGTTGTATTAATCAGTGTGTAATGGACCTCCCCTTTAATTAATCTCAAGTACTACATTTTAGGTCCTTTTGATGAATGTCTTTGGAGGAAATGCCAAAAAATCTAATAAAACATTAAAGTTTCCTTCCCCATTCATAGATTAAGATCTATATGGAAATGTGATAGCAAGTAGGGAGCTACTTAATATTTTGGCTAAGTGATAAGGTCCTTGGTTTGGATCCAGTAGTCTACTTACTAGCCTTGAATACCTCTACAAACTATAGTTGGTAAAAACATATTTTTGAACCACTTGAGAAGATTTATGAAATTGTATAAGAGGTTGCATGGTACACATGAAACATTTGGATTAGCTAAATTATAGTAAACTTTTTTTATGTGATAGAAATTTGAAGAATTATGTAAGGTGCGCTGCACATTGGACTTCAAACCTTTAATGGGCCCTATTGGATTATATGTTGGGTCCACATAGGGTGGGAGATATTGATAAGTTGTGTAGATTTTTCACAGTGGAATTCGATGTCCCATAATTAAATAAATGGATTGAGAATTTGGGGTCCAATAGCAAACTAGATTTAAAAAAATGTGCAATTGAGATTGCATATCGAACCTCAAATGCCTAGGTAAATTCAATTACAATAATAGCATTGGGCTTGTAAGAGCGGCGGGGGTGATAAAAGGACTTGTGCAAGTAGTGTGCATAGTGGACACCAAACACCTAATTTTATTGAATTAAAATAGGCCTTAGGTCTAGACTAGGTGCATACAAAGGCTTGTGTAAAGGGAGGGATTGGACATTGGATGCAAACTATTAACAACAAGTTGGAACTTAGAAAGAATTTCAGTCCATTAAAAGACTAAAGCATGAGATGAGGAAAGGAATCAAGGACCTGCCAAATAGGACCCATGTTGAAAAATAACATGTACAAGTTATCAAGTACCACGTGACATCACATGGAACAAAAGTGACATGTGGAAACATAAGGGTCGATAACCATCGACACTTAAAGGTGAAATTTATTCAAAGAAACTCACAAAAGTTATTTAAAGTTATAATGCATTGTTGCATAACACTGGGGACCATATAGAAATGTTAAAACATGTTATAAGGAAATCTTGGTAATTAAACAATTATTTGAGTTATTGACCTTCACTTTTTCATTTGGGGATTTTTGTAGAACAAACTAAAGTGCACAGAGGAAACATGGGGATAATTCTTTACCCTTAAATATTGATAATTCATAATAAATATGAGAAGGAATCCACTAATTATAATTGGGAGCACTATTAAAATAACTATTAATTCTAAAAGGAACCAATAGTTTATAACCTCAAAGATAACTTTAATAAAAATCCAAATAATCTATTTGACAAAAAGAAAGAATTATACATATTATTAGGCTAATGTTTAAATAATGAGAGCACATAAAAAAACAATGACACTAAAGACCATCCTTAACTAAGTTGAATATGTTAGATTCTTTAAAGTGATGACCATTCACAGATTGAATTTTCAAGTTATATTTTAATGAGTTATTATAAAATGAAATAAACTCTTTTTTAGTAATTTAGTTGACTTATAATATTTTGAAAAAATTTATAAATTAGTTTTTTAATATTATTTTATAAAAGTTATAAAAATATATTAAGACTTTATATAATTAAATGTTTTTCATAATATTTATATAATTATATTCTCTACTAAATTAATGGGAAACTAATTAAAAAAATAAAGTATACATATATTTTCATCATAATCTTACTTAAAAACTTTATTAAAATTCATTTTTTATAAATTGATTATTAAAATTCATTAATATGATTACATTGAACTAACTTTTCATTGTTAAATTACATACACCTAATATTTATATAGCTCTTATTAACATATATAAAAAACCATATACCGAAACTAATAAACTTTAATTCGATATAATTTTTATATATACTTGGCAGCCAAAAACATGACACCTTACCTGACCCTATTATGTCAGAGCACCTTCCCCTTATTTGGGCCAAAATAACATTCCATATACCTTACTAATTAAAGACACTTTGAGATGGTACTTCCCTCGTCCCTTTCAGTGATATGATTAAGAACGAAGCAATGGAGTTCATTGGGCAACGAAACAATAAAAAAATAGTTTGGTTTTACCCAGTAGTTCATAGGATTCCTAGCTTGCGTGAAGCAAAATCTTTCATTGGTCTATGAGATCTTGGGTATAACATTTTAGATTGGGAACCTTAAAGTGGTCAACAATGGCGAATATCTGTTTGTAAAATAAAGAAGCTGCAAGGCCTCTTTTACTCACCATGTTAAGCTACAGATGCTGTGTCTGTACGCACAAAACCGGCACAATTAGCGCGCCCTTGTTCGAACAATGTAGCAAGATATATAAAAGATTGGAAACTGTTACAGAAAACCCAGCTGTTATTATAGCCAGAATATGTCATTTCTTGAGTTACAGTCATGATAATGAATTCAGATCTGTGTTTTAGGTCTCTCCAAGCCAAGATCCGCTCCCTGATCTTTGTCCAAGCATTTAAACAGGTTGTATCTATTGTAGTCCGCGCTGTGAAAATCTTATGGGCTGTGTCCAGTCCACAAATGCTGCAGAGAAATAAGACGAACAAAATTACTCTATGAAATTTTTTGTCAAGATATCCAAAAACTGTAGAGCACGTTACCTGAATCTTAAAGCCGTGCTTTAAAGGCCAAGGAAGATATAGTAGATCAATGTTATTGGCAATGCAATCAACATGCCGAATATAACTCTGAAAAATAAACCAAACTTCAGATTGCTGACCAATAATTTTGTCCAGAGAAATTTACGAGAAATTTTTCATTGATGATTTGACTCACGCTGTGCTTAGTATTTCAGGATGTACATTGTACTCTTTCGCAAAAACAAATGGAACGATTCCTTGAGGAAGCGCTGCCTGTTGCAATACATCAGTATTTTAGTATGAAATCTATGGTTTTACAAGGAACGTTATAAATTATGAACAGGAGGATCTGAAATGGGTTTGTGGTGTGAAATTTGTAACAATGAAACCCCAACATCAAGAAGAAAAGAGAAAAAAAAAATAAGGATTCTTGTCATTCAGTTCTTGGCTTCTCTATCTTTTCAGATATACCTGAACAATGGCCACATGCAGCAATGGACCTCTCAAGCCAACAGCAATAGAGGAAGCTGCCATTACAGCAGGACCAGTGAGAAATCTAACAGCCATTGCGAATCCGGCAACAGATTTTCCACACGCTATGATTCTTGGTTGCAATGCCATGAACAGCCCTGTTTGTCGCGCATTGACAAGCTGATCAGAAACGCAATAAGTAACTTGGAATAATTGCGTATCTATCCAAGTGCAATATACTTATCTGTTTATCTTTTTGCAGCTGATCCAACCCCTTGAAACACCAAAACTTTCAATATAATGCAAGCCAAAAATAATATAAACGATCGACCTTAATCTTGGAGCATTTTAAACTTGGTTCTTCATATTGCAAGCTTCAACTCAAAAATAATATAGACGATTGACCATATTACTGGATCATTTTGAAATTGGTTTTTGAAGATCCTGATCCCGGATTAAGATGAATAATAGAAAAAAATGAGAGAGATATAGTAGAGATCAGATGGGAAGAATGCATACCCAAGCTAAACATGGCCATTCCCAGACCTGCATCAGACAAGATTGATATCGATCCATAGACTAGTTTTGGCATTGTAAGATGGAACCTACAAATAATATAAAATATTTAGGCTTTACCAAATCAGTATGCCTGTGAAAAGAATTCTTTTAAGAACAAATAAGAATTCATATTAGCAACCAATTTCATCAGAGATTTCACAGAAACCTTGATATGTTGAAAAACAACATATACAAATTAATGGCGGATCTGTAACAGAAAAGGATTTACAGTAACACACTACCTGAAAGAGACGAAGGACCAAATGAGACCCAAGGCGCTGGAATAGGTGTTAGGATTTCGTATGAGTTTCCTCCATACCATTATCAGAATCAGCCTGGTCATGACGCTAGCAGGAGGCATAGTCATCCGTCTAGTTTCAATATGGTTTTTCTCATCATACTGATCCAGAGAACAGCCGGGAGCTAACTTGGAATTCGGGCTGGCTGTTTCCAGATCCCGAGTGATACAGTCGTCTCCATGAGTTACTACTGCCTTCTTTCCTGGACTGAAATGCCCGCGCGAGTACTCATCGTAAGATCCACTAGACTCATGTAAGCCTGAAAAACAGCAAGAAAAATTGGGCAGATGTTGTTAACAAAGAGATTTACTAGGTTCAAAGGGGTTATAGCATTAATGTGAGAAATAATGCTACAGAATGAGCTTCAATCTGTTGGATATTTGGTTAGTTTTATGCTCTGTTGGAATTTTAAGTAAAGGATACTAATGGATAGTGCGAAATTTTCTAAAAATATCATTCATAAATATATAAAACCATAAAATTTTTGCAAATGACCACAAGACAAATATAGCCGGCCTGCCCCGAGAGTCATGCTGTTTTAGTACTGGACTGGGAAGTTTTGAAGTTTAGCCGTTTCAGGACTGGCCAGAAAGAAGTTATGCAGATGCTTCTCGGGATTCGAACACCAAACCCATTTTCAGGACTGGCAAAGTTTTTGATGTGTGTTTCTGCTAATATTCCAAGTAGTACCAGTGCTAATATTCCAACCAGTACTTGTGAAATAGTATAATGTTGGAACAGTATATATAACAATCTGTGAAAAAAATCTGTTGCAGTAACTACCTTTTTTTCAATATCAAATTTGATATGAAAAACAAATATACCTTTGCCTCCATTGACAGGATGCTGATCAGCCGTGCGTACTTCCTTCCCATTGCAGGGGTCACTTTTAGCATTGCTATCAGGTGGGACTACTCCTCCAAGCTCATGGGTTCCACCGAAAACATGAAGCTGATTTCCTTCTGATACGGGCGAGGCGCTAGAGCTCCAAACAAACATATGAAGCTCCTTAGCAGCATCGTTGAGCTTCTGTTGTTGCTGTGGTGATGATCGACTAATAGCTGCATCGCCTTGAGGAGTATTTTTCTTGGCATTTGGCGATACCATTCCAGGATTCGGAGATGGGTATGGTGGTGGCACCCCATTGCCAGAAGAGTTCGTGGGCTCCATTAATCCACCGCTTATGCTTCTGCCTAGGCTTCCTTGTGATCTGTGACCATAAGGAGCCATTCCACCAGAGTACCCAAAGCGAGTGTGGTTCGATCCCTTGACGTCCTTGGAGACTTCCTCGTCGAAGTTTGAAGTTCTTGGTGTTGGCCCTCTTGACGAATTCATAGAATAAACATCGGTGGACTGGAAATTTGAGTGGCGGGGACTGAGATTAGAGTTAGCTCGTGGCGGATTTCCTGACAGCATGGAGTAAAAATCAGTATGGTTGAAGCTGGAGCCTCTTGGAGTCGGATTCCGAGAAGAATGGAGCGAATAGATCTCAGCGCCCGTGAGATTCGAAGGCCTAGGTGTCAAAGAAGGAAGAGAACCTAAGCCCTGTGATCTGTGCGAAGACAAAACAGACCTAGACGAAGTCGATCTCCGCACGGTCACATGAAGCTTTCCATCGTCTCCAACCTCTGCATCAGCCTGTAACGGCTCTCTTCCGTCTAAAGACATGACATCTGAATCAACCCTGAAAGAAACAATGGAAGCAGCAGTGTCTGGAAACTGCTCCATGATAAGCATTTTGGCACCTCTGTACTCAAACATGAAAAGCATGAGAGTGTACCAGATAACACTCTGCAAAACCACAACCTGCACCATTAAACTTCCAGAGAACGCGCCATACATGGCCGTCAACAGAGGAATCCCCATCACAAGCGTATTCGGCAGAGTGGAAAGTGAAAACAGCGTGATCATCCATTCCAAGCTCCCACTTTTCCCAAACGAAGTCCATATACCAAGAACTGACAAAATAATAATCTTCTGCAGAGAATCTGCAGCTATGAATCTGTAATTCATGGTGTAAGGATTGTTCTCAGAAATAAAATGAAAAGACAACAACGGAACAGCAAAAACAGCCACAAAACGGTTTATTCCAGAGCATTGATCTGGAGTAAAAATCTTCCACCATTTTACAGAACCATAGGCCAATATCATAGCCACATACAGAGGAACCACTGCACTCAACACACTATACAGATCCTTCCCATTAATCATCTTTTCCTTTCTCACAGAAACACTTTACAACTACTAAACTAACCCAGTTCAGATCAATTCTCAGGGCATTCCTATCTGGGCTATCCCCCAAACAAAACAAAACAAAGCTAGACCCTTGAAGGAAATTTGTGCAGAGCAGCTCAAGAATTCTAGCTTCGAATCCCAGGGGTATTAAAAGAAGAACAAACTACTAATCTTCAACGAAACAACCTTACGAGGCAAGATTCTTATCTTAATCGCCACGATATCAGTGGGGAGGGGGGGCATTGAGGATATCAAGTGCATAGAATAATTAACAGCACTGAACACAACACAAACAGAAAGTGCTTATCGTGCCATGAAACTCCTCTGTGATTGGCATTCCCGTGCTCTAAGCCATAACAGAAGGCAGACAGGGCTCTGCTCGGCCTCCGACAGAATATTGCTGAATATGGTAATTGGCTTCTCTCACAATAAATTCTGAGATGTACTCGACCCCTGACTATGAAGCCGAATCAAATCAAGAATTGCGATGACCACCAGTAGAAATGCTGCTGTTAGGTCATCTTCTTCTGTTTACTTGATGATCTTGAAATCCGACAAAGACAGGACGTTGCTGATGCCATTGTGTTCTTGGAGACTGACAATTACAAATACCCCTTTCACTCTTCCACCTCTCAACCATATTTTTCAACCTCCACAAACCCCACCCATTCCCTCAACAAAACACAACCCCCTACCAATTAGACAAAAGACAACATTCACACTTGACTTGACTAGATCGTTGGGAATCCATCTCGAAAGCTTTCTAGTTTCTGGATTAAAATATACTATTATTTAATACATATCTACATAGATGCACATGCCACATTGATTCAAACATGTAATAAAATCATTATCATATAGCCCACATTAAATTCAAACATGTAATCTCATCATTTTTATAATGTCCATGTGATTTATTATATCAATTTTAAGATCATGCTGATATTTTAGCATCTCCTCGTGCCAACGTTATCTAGTAAATAATGAAGGTTTATTTTCTTAAGAATTAGCTGATATTTTAGCATCCCCTCGTGCCAACGTTATCTAGGAAATAATGAAGTTTCTTTTATTAAGAATAAGCTGTTATTTTAGCATCTTAGCATCTTTGGTCGTGTTTGCATTACCTAGTAAAGCTCTGGTAAAATTTATGTTTAAATTTCAAGTAAGATCATTATATTATTTATATATATTAGTATATTTGTATAGTTTGTGGTTGGATCAAGTTGTTGAGATATATTAATGGAATGAAAGATAGTTTAGAAAATATAGTTTGTGGCATAGATTAGGCTTATAGAGATCAAATGGTTGAAAGATACATGGAATGGAAGATAGTTTGGAAAAAAAATATTCTCACATGCGTTCTCTATATTCATCATCAGCTATGACTCTATTCATTGCTACTAGTTATATCTATTTACTAGCTATCAATTAATTTTTATATTTTTTTATTAATAATTGTTTATTTCAAATTTTGAAAGATTTCAATCAATCTTGAGAATACACTTGTCTCATTCTCCTCCTTGGATGAAAAAACATAGACCTTAGTCCACCCTAAATCTTGACAATACACTTGTCTCATTCTCCTCCCTAGATGAAAAAACATAGAACTTAGTCCACCCTAAATCTCAAATAAAAACGTCTATAAAAGTAAAAATAATAACTAGCACACCCACATAGTTTGTGGGAAATGGTTGAGAGATTGTTGTGAAATGGAAGACATTTTGAAAATATTTGTGTATTCCTCATATTCTTCTAGTTAAACATGTTTAACTATTAGTTATCCATGCCTAGCTACAGGTTATCACCGGCATTATTCCTCTTATCCATTTATCAACTATCAATTTTTTTTTATATTTTTTTTTCTTTTTATCTCACATTCTTCTAGTTATGTGGTGCTGGTTGGTGTTGGTTATCCATTCATCATTGCTACCAGTTACTTATCCATTTGTGAGCTAACTACCAGTTTATATATATATATATATATATCTTCGTCCCTAGATGAAAAAGCATAGGCAGTAGTCCACCCCAAATCTCAAATAAACGTAATTATAAGTTTTAATTAAAACTAATTATGGTTATCATAAATTAAAAATGAATAATATTATATATTTTATTTATTTAATATCAAAAATTATATATATCAACTTAGGTTAAAGATATATAAAAAATCTTATTTTTATGGGATAGTTGGACACTTCAATATACAATTATATTTTTTTAACACAAATATATTTCTCATATTAAATATAGAAAAGATCAGCCTCAACATAATAAATAATAATATAAATAAATTTATAAATTTAACAATTTTAGTAATGATAGTAATAAAATAACATCATATAAATAATAATATAACTAGGGAACAAATGGTTGAGAGAAAGTTATGGAATGGAAGACACTTTGGAAATTTTTTTTATTTCTCATAATCTTCTAGTCAATTATCATTTTTTTTTATATTTTTTTCTTTTTATCTCACCTTCTTTTAGTTATTTGTCATGAATTATTGATTATCCATTCATCACCTAGCTACCATTTATTTTTTATATCTCAAATAAAAACATCTATCTATAATTAAAATATTTAAAAAAACATAATACTACATATTATTATATATTAAATATAAAGTTACCATATCAATGTGTTACCACATCATATCATAAAATTTTAATGATGATAATTTTTTTTGATATAATTAATATTTTATAAATTATTTGTATCTTATAATTATACATTTATTATTAATTAAATTTAATTACACTCCTCTCGTTACTAAAATATCTCATTACTAAAATATGTAATTAATTTTATATGTTCGAGTTAATAAAAAATATTCTTACCGTTAAGTGAACATAATTTTAGGCAAATGTTTATCGAAAGTAGTGAATCGATGACCTGACTTTCAATCTTTATTTCATTTACCTTTATCATCGACAAATTTTGTTGTCTCAAGGTAGACTAGGACCCTAAAGAGAATTTGATGTTTTATGTCTAAAAAAGTTAAAATGGGACAATGAAAGAGAATTTGATGTTTCTCTCCTTTTATGTTACGTTAAGACCATGAAAGAGAATTTATTTTTTTATAAATATTTTAAAATTAATTAAAATGTTTTTTATTAAAAATAAAATTTATATTTAATTATATAATAAAGTATTTTAGTGTTTATCCATGGGATTTTGAATAACAATTTTAATACGAAAGAAGATTTTATCATTTCATCTTTATGATGTAGGATTTTTATCATTAACAAAAACATAAGAGAGACATTAATAGAACTCGATGAGATTTAAAATCTCACTCATGGACATTTTATTAAAGGTGGATAATGAGTTGTGGCTCTCTTTTTACTTCAAGTTGTTGAAAATAAAGTTGCGAGGCAACACTTAAATCTATTTCAAGTGTTTGGATCTTTGCTTAATTGTTGGTTGCCACATTTATATTGGTTGCAATGGTAATTATATAAATTGTGTAGTTATATTATAAGGTGTAATTTAGTTGGTTTTTGTGGGGTTTGGTCTTTATGAGGTTTTATGTTTAAACCTCATGGTGAGGGGTTGAGTTTGTGAGCCAGCGGTGGGGCCTTTGGCTGACCCGATGGAAGCCAATGTTACTTTCCTTGCGGGGACCACAGTATTCTCTCGCAGGAGGTGCTTCCGTCCTTTAATGCCTCGTGCAACCACGATGACAATTCTACTTGTCGTTGGACAGATGAGTCGTTCTCACATTCAAACTAAGGATGGCCCCGGCTCATGTTTACTGTTACAATTACTTGGACTCGGTGATCTACTCCCGCTCTAGCTCCGTTGTGTACAAGGATATAGGTTCCTGGTTTGTAAAAAAAAAAAATCATCACATATTTAGAGTGTTACTAACCTCTAAGTTATTCTTAGTATTAGGTTATTCTTTGAAATACTAATCAAAGTTAATTTTATCAATGGATATATTGAAGATATCCAATGGTTCATTACGTGACTTGTGAGGATGGATTATTAATCACGCGTTAAGCAATTAGGGTTTTTTTTCTCTCTAAAGATTCTCAAGTGTCACTCATTCATAAGGTACTATTAAATAAAACCTTAGTCTATCTTTTGACATAGCTTAGTACTATTCTTTAAAATAGTGAAGGGTTCCTTTGACCAACTTTAAATCATTCCTTTTTCTCATATTTGTACTAGCCCCTTCTCTTATTAAGAATGTTGCAATACCATCTCAACATATTTTGATTATGAAACATGTTATAAAAAGACGTTCTATATTCTCCTTGAATCTTCTTGGATATATAGTAAATAGAAGGACACCTTAGTTCTTGTTTCCTTGAGTTTTCATATGAAGATCTTAATGTGTATGATTAACGATAAAAAGTTTATTTCTTAATCAAATAGAAAAAATACAAATAAACCATTGTTCATTGATTAATTTTTTATATTTTGTTATTTTGTTATTTTGAGGTAGTTATAGGATACGGTAGTCATTAAATACATGCCAAGGCTTGCATAACACTATATATATACTTCTTTATTATCTCTTTATGAGTATTTTTTGAATGTAAAGACTATAAACCTTACATATTGTAGCTTGGGTGGTAGGGAGGAATGAATGTTACCCTCCCCACCTAAGGTTCAATTCTTATAAGTGACATGTATGCTCTTCTTGAGCCTCTATGTAATATATGAGTTATGAATGATTGTAATCTTGATTCTCGTGTTGATCATATGACAGGTGGATTAACCCTCTAACAAATGGTGAACCGCCTCGCAAACATTTTAAACAAATAATGCCATAAAGATCTTCAACTCTCTATAAAAAATGATTTATTTCCAAAAAACAAATAACCCTATATATACTATAAGCTCATCAAATTCCACCTTACATGTTACCTCTAATGCCTACTAAATAATATATTTAGTAAATACCTTAAATATTCTAAATATCCCTGAGACATAAAAAGTAGTTGTTGACCCACTGCATGTTACCCTAAATATTCTTGAGACATAAAAAGTAGTTGTTGACACACTCCATGTTACCCTTAATACCTACTAAATTATATGTTCACCCAATGCCTTAGGCATCCATGGGGACACAAAGAAGTAATAAATTTATTCGAGAATTGGAGTACTAAAAGTTAGTTTGTTGTCAAATATTTAAGGCATATATAATCTCATAAATTTATTCGACAATTGGAGTACTAAAAGTTTGTTTGTTGTCAAATATACAAGGCACATATAATATCACCTTTATATTCTCTTTAAAGGCCACCAACATTTTAGATAGAGAATTTAGGTATCATGGTTTCTTCAATTATTTCTTTCCAACCAAATTTAAAGGAAAACACCCAATTATTAAAGTCTTTATCACACTTATAAACAAGAGGTTTATCCAAATTAATAAAAAAATAAATGTGCTTTTTAGCAACAAGATTTGATTTGAGGTGGCAACAAGATTTGAGGTGGCAGTTTTAAGTACCTTAAGAGGTACTACATGGAACAAACAATATGAAGTAAGTTGTCTACCTTGTCGGTAAACCGTTGTGCCAAGGAAGTACAGAAAGCTTTAACTGCTTTCTCTACCCACAATAACGTTGGTTCCCCTTAACTTTAACATCCATTAAAGTCTCCCCTCGTTGAATAATTACTTTCTCATCTATGTGGGAACAAGGAAGGAATATGCTTTGTTATCACTCTTTCCTTCTTCCTTCCTTCCTCCCTAAGATTAGTTTATAAATTATTAGTTGAACCTAAAAAGTTACTGTCCATGGGAACATTACCATGTGCCCCCACATTCTAAGGGTCACAACCATATATTTTGGTAACTTCATAAAAATATTACTTTATATAATAATAATAATAACAACCCATAGTTATTCTGGCATAATAATTATTGTCATAAAGTTGTTTTGATATTCGCATTCATACTACCTAGCTCACCAACTAATATTTGACTATCCCCATCTTTGACAGCTTTGTATCTTAATGGATTGAGTGGTGCATGTTACAAAAGTCTTTCTCTTTAAGGTCATTTTTTCTCATCACGTTACCCATTTCTAACACTTCTATCTTGAATTTATTGTATTCACGCGATTTTCAAATAATGTGAAATGTTAGGTCACAAGGGTATATATATAATATTAATATGGTTAAAAGTTTTCACAAAACTGAGATAATAAAAAAATAGTTTTGGTTTTTACAAATTATAATTATTTTTTTAAATGATGTAAATTTTGTGAAATTTATAGTTTTTGTTGAAGTAAAATAATTAAGACTAGAAAGTTGTTTTTGGACAAAACCTTCGACATAATTCACTCATATTGCTTTAACATCAAATTATATAGTTTTTTTTCATTATCATTAGTTTAAGACAAAAATCAAGTATTCTATTGATATTTTATTAATTGCATTGAGAGGAGTGCGATGCTCTACAATCTATTATGAGGGAAATGTTGTCACATAAGGTAATGTAATATTACATTACCAGATCCCATGGGGGTTAAAGCAATTGGTAATGAGTTATTGAGATGAGAAGATGTGAATAGAAGGTCACGAGTTCAAATTCATGTCAACTCATGTTTTTTTTTATGAAAAGTAATTAAAAATATCCATGTTAGCCTATAAAATAATAAAATAAAAACTTAATCTTAGATCTTTCAAGCGAGAGGGATCAAATAGCCCTGAGGGGTAGCTTAGTTGGTTGGAGTCCAAATCCAAAGACCATTTAATATTGAGGTTGGAGGTTCAATTTTCATGAATCCAATTCTCTGGGTCCTTCGGAGTTAGGAACCCAAAACTGGAGCCAATAGGGTGAGGCCCCTTCCGGTGTCCCCTATAATTGTTACTATGGATCTAGCGATCCTCAACCTATATTCTTGAGGTTGCGAACCATGTGAAAAAACAAAGAGAGATCAAATTTTAAATTTCTTGAACTTAAATAAATTACGCCTCAAAAAATTCAATCTCTCTCTATGTTTGATAAATCTAAATTTAAAATAAATCTATATTAATAATTAAAATAGTGTCTTTAACATTTCATTAATAAAAATAATATCTTTAAGATTTGGTTCATATTAAATTGAATACACAATAACTAGCCACCATATTTCAATTATCAACAACGACTATCCTCCTCCTAACCTCAACCCTCCTCTCACAAATATTTGGAAGAATGAATCGTAAAAAATAAAAGAAACGAGTATTTACAAAATGGTAAAGAGATACCACGGCCAATGTGATACCAAAATATAAAAAAGAAACTTAAACATGGTTACCATATTTTATAGAAAAAATGGTAGAGAAATTTTCTCAACATATGAAGTGTGAGCCTACGCAAGAACCCAACTTAAACATTGACATTGATAAAACCTACGATGCAATGTAACAGAATGAACATTTCAATTACTAAGTGATTCTAAAAAGCTACGTGGATTTGATTATAGGGTGTTTCTCATTGTTTTTATAGTTTTTGTAAAAGCAATGGAATATGAAGCTCCTCATTGGGTCACTTACTATGTGATGCACACTATATGTGTTAAATTTGACTGAAAATTATACTCTCTTCTTATTGGCCACATCAACCATGTGTTTCCAAGCATCCATTTGAAATATTCTAAGTGAACTTAGAAATCTTTCCCACCTCCCCACCCCTACCTCAAAAAAAAATATCTCTTCCACCTTCCCACTTTATTAAAAAAATAGAGTATGCAATCTATTTAATATTATATTAACAAAATTGTTGACAAGGCATTAGAAATAAAATACCCAAATTATGCTTCTTCAACACCAATGTAAATGATGATAAATCTTCCAATAAACCTTCTATGTGAATAAGAGTTAACATGGGAAGCTAAGGAAGTTGATTATTGCTCAACATCTGGTCAATGAAGCCAATCCAGCCAACCCAACTCCACAAGGTTAACGACAAATTTATGAATATTATTTTTTAACCAATTTTTCTTTTTTTTTCCTCTCTAAAACAAATTAATTAATTATTTTTTTAAATCATAATTTTAGTATTAATAAAATTACATTTTTTATACTTTTAATACATTCATACATTAAGAGTGTGAACGAAGGTATTAACTAACTATTCATATCAATAAATGTGTGAATAGAGGTAGTAACTAACTCTCCATATCAATTATCATCTAAAGAAACCTACACATTATACATAAAAAGATCTTATATAAAGCTTTCATATTTCCTTAAAAAAAAACTATCCATAGCATATTTGCCAAAACATAGTTCATGTCATCGAGCTTTATAGGTCAAAACATAACAGTGATCCCCTGTGGGACCTATAAGCCATTCCCAAAATGAAACATCATCAACAACAACAAAAAAATATTATTCAAACTAAAATGTTCTAATATGAGGTTTTAAGAAATGAAAATTATATGAAAGGCCTTGGTTGATATTTACAAATCCATCCCTCCTAATGCTCCCATATGTGCTATGAACCTAGATATAAAGAAATCTCATCCTTAGATAAATGGTCAACTTCTTTGTTTCGTTTCCTATAAGCATGAATACAAGTGGACTCTTTAATCATTGATTTTATAATTATTATATCCTCATAAACTAGGCGTATTAAGACATTCTCCAAGGATTACACCTCTCTCATCCTATGACCACTTGATAATCCCCTAACACTTAAAACTTTTGAACACCCTTTCAAAAAAATAAGCATCTGTATACAATCTCCTTACAAGTATGTGAATATTATAAAATACAATGTGAGAATACCAAATAATATACACCAATAATATATTAGATACAATACACCTGTGTGATAAAATAAATAGATATCGTTTTGAGAGAATGATCTCTTGTACAATGTGGGCATCTCTTATTGTTGGGAACCATCTTGGCATAACATCTATCCACTCATTTACCTACTCAACCTTCTTTCTAGTTGTATTTGCTTAATTTTACACACAACAATAACAACAACCATTCATTATCTTTCACTGAAATAATAAACCTAAAAGTAAGAAAAAGATATTATGAAGCCAAAATATATGTTTGTAGGTAAAAGATGTTATGGGATGAATATGAATGTTTAGATGATAAATATCTTATACTCTATTTCCATTAATAACAATTTAGACAATTTAATATTATTATTTTCTACTTAGACATTAAGTAGAAAATAATAACTTCAACTTACATCTCCATACTCTCCCACAACTTCAACTTACAACTCCATATTCTCCTTTATAAGATGGTGTAAACAATAACGAGGTTAAAGTTTAGCACATCTCCATATTCTTCCCTATAAGATGGTGTAAACAATAACATAAAGTTTAGCTTACGAAATATTTGATTCATGAAAAAGAAGTTAGGGCATAAAAAGTATGAAGTGGGTTAATACAATTGTATTAACTCTCATACAAAATGATTACAATATTCCGGTATCTTGGGAAGGGAATATTAAGATGCACATAAAGAATATTAAAATATAAGTGCAATGTAAGCATGATCATTGTAAGCATGAACTCCTCTCTTCTCACCACTCTGGTATTCTCTAGGCTAAGGACTCCACTTTACTTATACACTTGAAAGCTAGGAAGGATTCCTTATTGGCACATCAGATTCTTACATGGAAGCTCAAAAGTAGAGTGGATTGGATCCAGGAGGGGGATGCCAATACCAAATTTTTCCACTCGTTTTCCTCCACTAAAAGAAATTCTAAGTCGATCTGGGCACTCAAGAACCAGAATGGGGAACTTATTGAGGATGATACCAAGCTCAAGGCTCTGGGTGTTCAACATTTCTCAAAACTTTTCTCTGATGATGGTAAAACTAATATAGAGGCACAACTTAATGTCATCAGACTATTTCCTTCCTTTGTACAGGAGGAGGACAAATGTCTCTTTCAGTCTGCATTTACTCTTCAAGAAGTTGAAGCTATACTCAAAGGATTCAAAAAAGATAAAAGTCCTGGACCTGATTTATGGCCGGTCGAATTCTACCTCCACTTCTTTGATCTTGTTGGGCTTGATATTCTGAAAGCCATTGAAAACTCTAGGTCGGATGAAAGGGTTGTAGGAGCCCTCAACAATACCTTTATTACTCTCATACCTAAGTGTGACAAGCCGACTACTCTTGCTGAGTTCAGACCCATCTCCTTGTGCAATTTGATTTATAAAACTATTTCTAAGTTGGCAGCTGTCAGACTTAAAGTGGTACTTGACAAGGCTATTTCTAAACATCAGTTTGAGTTCCTACATAATACATAGATTATAGAACCTATTAGCATTGTTCAAGAAGTACTCCATACCATCAAGGTTGAAAAACAGAAGGTGATGGTATTGAAACTTGATCTAGTGAAAGCCTTTGACAGGGTCAATTGGGCTTTCTTGAGATTGGTACTACTGCAGATTGGGATACCAAGCTCCTTTGTGAATTGGATTATGGGATGTGTGGAGTCAGCCAATTTTGTTGTTCTTATTAATGGGACCCCATCAAAATTCTTTCAAGTCTCGAGAGGTATCAGACAAGGATGCCCCCTTTCTCCCCTACTCTTTATACTGATCATTGAAAGCCTGAGTTTATTGATTTCAAATGCACTTGATAGGGGGTTATATCTAGTATTAAAGTATCACCAAGTCTGAATCTCACACATCTACTTTTTGTATATGATGCTATTCTGTTTGGTATGGGTACAGTTGAAGAGTGGCGACACTATAAGGAAATCCTGGATACTTTCTGCTTTACTACAGGAATATAAATCAATGTGGCCAAATCATCTTTCCTATTCAATGACATTGATGAGACTACTAGACTAAGGATATTCAACTTCTTGCCCTTTAAAATGGAGCCCCTCACTTCAGGATTCAAATACCTAGGATATTATCTCAAACCCCTGGGTTATGGTATTAAGGATTGGAGATGGTTCATACAGAAGTTTGAAAAAAAGTTAAGTAACTGGACCTATAAATTATTAACACTAGGTGGAAAATTGGTTCTTGTCAAGTCTATCCTGATGAGTCTCGCTATGTATTGGCTATCATTGGCATGCATGCCCAGCACCATCTTATCTTATATAAGGAGATATATCTTCAACATTTTATGGGGGAATTTGTCAGGGAATCATAGATACCATTTGGTGGAATGGCTTACCATCTCCAAGCCATATGATCTTGGTGGCTGGAACATAAAAAACCTTGACTGGTTCAGTTTGGCCTTACACACTAAAAGTCTCTGGCTTGTTCTTAATGGCGATGGATTATGGTCTCAGATCATTAAGCAAAAATATCTCAAAAACCTACCTGTTGATGTATGGATTCGCCAACAATCCTTCTCAGTTCAGGGTACTTCACATATGTGGAATGGTTTCATCAGAGCTATTTCATGGATAACTAGATGCCTGGGGTGGAAGACTGGTAATGGCAAGAGTATTAAAATTGATATCGATCCTATAGTTGGTCTCTCATCTGAATATATCTTACCAGAGGATCTCAGATTATATCTAGAAGATTATGGCATTTCTTACCTATCAGATGCTCTTAATTGGGGGTTTGCTACTACATTTACTGAATATTGGCTCACTACAGAGGAGCTTGAACTGGGGGGTCATTGGAAGCTTTCCTGGACTCAATACATTAAAGGCCTACATCATGGTGGAGTCCGCATCAGTAATTCTCTTGATACTTTGGTATGGATGTACAATCAGATGTCGAGCTCGGTTAAAGCCAACTTAATGTATGAACTAATTTCCAATATCTATGTCACCAGTAGACCAGCTGATACCCTTATTAGAATTTGGAAATTTCGCATCCCTCTGAAAATTATATGCTTTAGTTGGCTTTGTCTGTCAAATCAGGTCCACACCTAGGACAACCTCATCAAAAAAGGTTGGATTGGACCACATTGGTGTTGCATGTGTAGAACAGCTTCTGAATCAGTCGATCATTTATTTCATGAGTGCAGCTTCACCAGACTGGTAATATCTCACATTAGCTCCTCTCTCGGCATTCCATTTTTTTGGAAGGAGGCTAACTACATACTCAATGTTTCTTCCTGGTTCAGCAAAGGAAATAATCTTATTTATCTTCCTCTTCTCTTGACTTGGAAAATTTAGCTGGCCAGAAACAAATGTATTTTTGAAGACAAAAAGCCCGATTTGTTCTTTATTGTACACACTATCATGGAACAACTTCAGCTCTATCCTGTTTTGTCTCAGCAGAAAACTAAAAGGAGAAATATTGGACTGGCTCCAATTTTTTATTTTCCTGCTGGCTTCTTTGATGGGGCTTCAGCCAATCAAACTGGAGGTATAGGTGTTCATCTTTTGATCAGTCGGGATCACTACTTCTGCATAAAAATGGGTGTTGGTATGAGTACTAACACAAGATATTAACTTCTTGCTTTATGGACACTCCTATATTGTGCTAAATCCTTGGGTTTACCCTCTGCACATTCTTAGAGAATCCACTGTCATCATCAACTGGTTCAATAGAAGATCAACACTATCTTCACTTGCTCTTGATGGCTGGTGTCAATGTATCCGTGATCTGGAACCCTTCTTCATCCAGCTAGATGCGGTTCACATATTCAGAGAACACAATACTAAGGCTGATAGCTTATCCAAAGAAGCATTAACCTTGGCCTCAGGCCTTTTATAGTATACTGAATTCACAGATGGTGAATGCACTGATTAGGGCACATTTTAGCTCTTCTAGCCCTAAGCACTTGATTTTTTGTCCTTTATGTGCTAGAGTTTTTTTGACATCTTTTGGATGATTGAGGTGGATGATTCCCTCATATTACTAATCTCACTCTGGTATTGCTTCTTTGGATAAGCTACTTCAGTACACGTCATGTATTCTCTGTTTGTTGAATGATTGTGGTGTGGATGTAGTTGAGATTCTCAGATTACATGAGATACCTTTGAAGGTTTAGTCTAGTATACCTGCGATCTACTGTATCTGTTTGCTAATGATGAACATTACTATTTTTATGCGATGTGCACAACAATAGCTGATGTTGTAACAAAGTTACCTTTGATTTCAATGAAATAACAAGGAACTGATATTTTCCTCTGGAAACAAATGTAAGCATGATCATGTAGATGTCATTTAATCTTTCTTATTAAGTGTTATTTTGAATTGGTTTAATATCTGGCCTACGAGAACATATAATTCCCAATATAATGCAATATTTAATGGAGTGTTTCATATAGAGAGTATTTCTTATTAGTCCATGCCCTTCAGCATAGCAGGGACTCTATGAATCGGCTTACCGTCGTTTTGTTTAATAGGCACGAAAACCAAAACAATTAATTAGCATTTATCTTAAGTTGTTTTGCGAATTATAAATTAAAGCTTTTTATTTCACTAATCAATATGCAACGGCTGTTTGTTTCACCAATCAAACAATTCCCCTTCTTATTTGGCCTCATCTCAAGGCGGACTATGTATTCTTGCTCTAATTCTTAGCTTAAAAATAAGGTTGTTGAATCAATTTTTAACAAAGACAAGTAATACTAGCAATTTGTCCTAGCATTACCTCTAACATTTAATGTTATTATACAATACACGATTCATTGATGTTATTATACAATCCATCCTTAAACACGTTTCTTTCTTCACCGCTTGAAATCCTTAGCAACTTGTGTGGCATGCACATGGACACATGTACAGTGCCTTGCATGTCATGCTGAAGTAGGCTTCCTTCACCAATTTTCAGATGTTGATTTTGTTTACCATTACTTCTCCTCAGCATCAAAACTGGGTTGTAACGAGAATCATCATTTTGAAGATGCAATTGCAGATTTGAAAGCATAACAGAGTTTGTAGCAAAAATTTAAAAGAACAAAAGGCAGAATGAAGACATACCGTGGAACAATTGGGGGAGGCTCTCCTGGAGCTATGCATGACTGTTAATAACCTCCCTCTTGGAGCTCTGCATTACTATTAATAACCTCTCTCTTGTAGCCCAGAATCACTGACTTATGCATAGTTGATCATAGTCTCCTCATAAGCTCATAATAAACTTTTTAATGTAGTACTGCAAGTCTCTAGATAGTAGGAGGGTGATGTTGAGGAAGATCTCTATGGAAGGCTACGTTGCTCTTAAGCCTCCGGTATCGGGTTCTACCTTTCATGGGCAAGGTAAGGAAGTATTTTGAAGAAATTTATTGAAAAAATTTCGTGTAGAAATTTCTTCAAAACCTGCATTTTTCTATTGCATTTTTCTATTTCAAAGTGTAGAGATTTCATTTTTATTTTTATTACAAGACAGCAAAATCCTCAATTCTCCATCGATTGACCAACTAGGGTTGGGATATGTAATAACAATTCTTCCACAATGGCCTTGTCATGGACAAGGACTATGTATTCGATTTCTCTGTGTTGGGTGAACACTAATTTGAATGTCTCTGTCAACAAACCTTGTCACCATTCAACCTCAGCAAAAACAAAAAACTAGTAAAGAAGATGGGATTTCGATGTCCGTTATGTTGCACATTAAATGAATTTGCACATGAAAAAGACTATGTATAGAAATTCATTGCTGGAAAAACAAATTTGAGAATAACGCAAACAAGCGAACAAAAACGTGCAGAGTTTTGGAAAGTTGTTTTAGACGTTTTCAAGAAACAGTTGTGCGTGAATTATTCATTAAGCCAGTGCTGTAACAAAAAGCTTTCGAGACATTTTATCAGAAAATTTTCTTACCCCATCAAGAATGTCAGAATGCTTAATAAGAGTTGGTTTTAGGATTTCGACAAGCAGCTCTTTAGTTAAAGGGGTGAGCAGCAACTTCTTCTGTGAGTTCAGGGGTGTTTGAACCCTGCAATTTTCACTTCTTTCTTTCTTTCGCATCTGTTCCTTCATCATATGCAAGCTTCTCTCTCTTTTGGTATTGGCAAACATAGAAAGAAAATCTGGACCTTAAAAAACACCAAACCCTACAGCATTGTCATAAAATAGTCATGTGCTTATAACGTGGAAAGACGAAATTCTCTCTAGATTCTTGCAATTATTTATTATAAAAGAATATGGCAAACATGTTAAGTGACATGAACGATAATCTGCATGCTTCTAAAATCAGACTCTCTCTCTTTTGGTATTTGCAAATGATCCGTCGGATCTCAACTTATGTGCATTAAAAAGTTTAAAGAATGCATTTATCAGTTTGCTCAATTCATGAAACAGCATTAACATAAATTAAATGCTTAAAACAGAAATGAAAAGCAAAACCGATAACATATGTGGGAAGAAAAACACAGACCAGAGAGTCACAAATAGAAGTTGATAATGGAGTTCACCCCCTTCACTGGGCTACGTCTCCGAGTCCCTCTCCAATGGGTACTGATCCAATTAATCTCTTAGAAAATGGTACAAAAATGGTTCTGGAATCAACTTTAGCAACTGTAAAGAGAATGCTGTACAAATTCTTCAAGACCTCTCTTCTGGAAATTACAATTAGCCTTCAAAAGGCGAAGAAAGCTAAAATTATAACAGAGAATGTCGACTTCCACAGCAACAGCATCTGGACATTTCACAGCAAAACTCTCCAAGCTTCTCTTAACAGAAAAATGATGCTATGTGCTCTACACCATCTAAATCCCCCCGGAAATGTGGCCAGCATCCTCTATTTAAGCGTTCAGTGGAGGATAAGTAACGGGTTCGACTTG
The DNA here is from genome assembly GCA_001517045.1 of Pseudotsuga menziesii. Classification (NCBI taxonomy): domain Eukaryota; kingdom Viridiplantae; phylum Streptophyta; class Pinopsida; order Pinales; family Pinaceae; genus Pseudotsuga; species Pseudotsuga menziesii. The sequence goes on along the minus strand of LPNX010349933.1, from coordinate 340,315 downwards.
TCTGTTACCCATCTTTTCATATTCCATTATGGTCATCATATAGCCATCTACTATCTTTTAACTCCCGTCGAAACGTTTCAACTGGCTGCACATGTCACATTACATTCATTTTTGTTCCGCCAAATGTCATTGTGGTTCCCAACGGTTCCATCTAATACCATATGTGGCATTGCTAACCTGCCACACAATGGATATCCGTCACATTTAGAGCCGTTCCAAATGTTATATCCCCAAGATTGAACCATATGATAATAATGGAACATGCATTAAATCCATCCTCTAAATGTTACCACTAAACTCCACGTATGTCATAGCATACGTGATATATATGTGTCGTAGCGAACGTGATAGAGATATGTCACAGTAAACGCGATAGAGATATGTCGCAGCAAACACGATAGAGATATGTCACAGCAAACGCGATAGAGATATGTCGCAGCAAACGTGATAGAGACGTGAACACGCACCCTTCTCTAACCGTCAGCATAGTGCCATTTAACCATGCACAAGATCGCTAGAGGGTATATACTTGACCGCGTGGGCTTTTCACGAACCATTCGATGTTCTACTCGACGGTGCGCTAACTGCGCGGCCCATACATAACTGCGCGGCTCATGCACAACTGCGCGGCCCATGCATAACTGCGTGGCTCATGCACAACTGCGCGGCCCATAAGGCTAGTCTCGCACTATGTTTAGCATATGAATTAAAAACAGATGTTGTGTTCTTTGAACCATAGATTAATAACCATTGTACCATATTGGATTAGTGTAATTTCTGAAGATGAATAATCCACCGGATCATTCCTCCCCATTGGAGAGCTTTTGTACCACCAAAATCCTAAGTCACTCTGCAAGTAAGTGAGGGTACAACTCCCTCACTTTTCCAATCTCCATCCATCTTGCTTTGCTAGGATGCATGCCTTTAAGCCCCACTCAAAGGTACTCAGCATTCCCCCTTCGTGAATTCCTTACATTTCTGTCAAGAATAACATCATCCTGCAACTCTTTCATGTATTTAGGTGCCATATCATCAACTGAAGGAATCTGTATGTTAGTTTCCTCATCCATGATCATAGGAGGCTCATAGAATTTAAGATTCTCAACATTGACAACTGAATAAATTTGCATGTATGGAGGTAAATTCAAGCGAAAAGCATTAGTATTGATCTTTTCCAAGATCTCAAAAGGACCATACCTGATAGGATTAAGCTTTTTACCTTCACCTTTCATTCTTTCTTTGGTGATATGTAACCAAACTCTGTCACCAACCTGAAATTGATGATCAACTCGATGCTTGTCATGCCTGGCTTTGTACTTTGCCTGGCTCTTCTCCAACTGTTCCTGAACTGCCTGCTGCACCGTTTGGATTCTCTGAATGAATCTTAGAGCTTTATCTGCATCATGATGTCCATCCACTACTTCTTTTCCAAAAGAGAAGTCCATCGATGTTTTTGGCAGATAACCAAAACAAGTTTCAAAAGGAGATCTTTTCATGGAAGAATGAACTGCATGATTGTAAGCATGTTGTATATACTGCAACTGCTCATCCCAAAGTTTAGGATGTTTACTACAATATCCTCTGAGCAGCTGAACCACTGTTCTGTTTACTACCTCTGTTTGTCCATCGGTCTGTGGATGAAAAGCTGTACTTTTCTTAAGTTTAGTATCCATAAGCTCCCATAAAGTTGACCATAATTCTCCCAAGAATCGGGAATCCCGATCAGATACAATAGACATGGGTAGCCCAAAATGTACCCAAACATTCTGAAAGAATAGATGAGTTGTTTGTTCAGCAGTGATCTGTTTGTTACATGGCATTAAGATACACATTTTGTTGAATCTGTCCACAACAACATATAGGTAATCATGCCCTTTTCTAGACATAGGTAGTCCTCCTACAAAGTCCATAGAAATGCTTTCCCAGGGACGAGAAGAAACTGGAAGAGGGGTGTAAAAACCCAATTTCCTATTGCTAGGATTACTCGTTGCACACATAACACAACCTCTTGTGTATTTGGCTACAGTTTCTTGCATCTGAGGCCAATAACAGTGATTCTGCAATACAGACAATGTTTTACTTACTCCAAAATGCCCTGCAATCAACGAACTATGTGCTTCTCGGATCACATGCACTCTTTCTTTCTATGGAATACAGAGTTTACCGAGATGATACAGGAGTTGATTATGCACATAATAGTTCTCTTCCTGTTTACCATGTATTAGTGATGCATATATATTCTTAAAATCTTTATCTTCTGCATATTGTTCAACATAACTCTCTTGTGTTAATGAACTATTTTGAAGAATGATTGAAGCATTCATAGGTGGCCTCGATAAATGTCTACTACTTTATTATGAATTACCTTTTTGTATTTAATTACAAGATGAAACTGTTGCAAGAATCCCATCCATCTTAAATGCTTACTTTGCTGTACTTTAGTTTGAGATTGCAAATATTGAAGTGGCTGATGATCAATATGTATGACTATTTCTTTTCCCATGATATTATGTTTCCACTTCTTCACACTCTGTACTAAAGCATACAACTCTTTGTCATAAGTTGGATAGTTACTTACCGCAGTAGAGAACATTTATGAATGGTAACAGACTGGCTTCCTCCCTTGCATCAAAACGGCCCCCATGGCAAACCCGCTGGCATTGGTTTTGATCTCAAATGGCTACTGCAAATCTGGCAACGTTAGAACTGGTGCTGTGCTAATCCTTTCCTTCAAAGTGTCGAAGGCTCTCTGATGCTTGCCTCCCCACTGGAAAATTTCTTTAATGCTTGTCAACGCATGTAATGGAGCAGCAATGGAAGAAAACCCAGAAATGAATTTCCTCCAGTACTGAACCGCACCTAGAAAAATTCTGATTTTAGTAACGGTGTTAGGCCGTGGCCAGTTTACAATTACAGCAACCCTGGTTGGGTCCACTCGCAGGTGGCCTCCACCAATAATATGGCCCAGATATACTAAATAAGTTTTAGCAAACTCACATTTAGACATTTTTACATAAAGCTTCTCCTTCCTCAGTACATCTAAAACTTTCTTCACATGTACAATGTGTTCCTCCCAGGTTTTGCTATACACCAGGATATCATCCAGATATACAATTACAAAATCATCAATGAATGGACGAAAAACATCATTCATGACCCGCATGAAAGTAGCAGGTGCGTTACAGAGCCCGAAAGGAATCACAAGCCATTCATACAAACCCTGTTTTGTTTTCAGCAACATAGATTTGATGATACCCACGACGCAGATCCAATTTTGTAAAATAAATTGCATGATTTAAATGATCAAGCAAATCATCAATGCGAGGAAGAGGAAACCTGTTTTTAAGGGTGATTTTGTTAAGGGCCCTATAGTCAATGCACATCCTCCAAGACCCATCCTTCTTTGGAACCAAGACTATAGGAGAGCCACAAGGAGAAGTGCTTGGCCAAATGATTCCCTTCTTAATCAACTCTTGAACCTACTTCTTGATTTCCTCATTCTGCATTACAGACATCCGGTACATGGCTATGTTCGGGAGTGGCACATCCTGCTGCAAATGTATCTCATGCTGAATCTCTCTTTTTGGTGGTAACCCTTTCGGATCTTGAAACAAATCATCATACTCAGAAATGATTTTAATCAGTTCAGATTTATGTTTAGGATCACATCCTTCAAAAGATTTAGAGATCTCATCATTTTTCACCTTAACCATCATTAACACAAAATTCTTACTAGCATTTACCAGCCTCTTCATTTGTCCGGCAGAGACTATTGCTAGATTTTTTTTTATCTTATGTGCTCGTACAATGTATTCCACACCATCTTTAAAAAGATGATACTTATTCTTCTCTCTATAAAAGACTGCTTTCCGGTCATACAAATATGGACTCCCAAGTACAATTCCACAAATGTCAAATGGTACTACATCCAATTCTACCTCATCCATGAACTTTCCAGTAATTGCAAACTTTAATACACATTTCTTTGTAACTTGCAATTGTGTATCATTAGTAACCCAACCAAGAGGACAGGGTTTTTCATGAGGCATAGTAACTAAATGCAATTTCTTAACCACTTCTTTTGATATCAGATTTACTTGTGAACCACTATCAAACAATGTATCAATCTTTGTGTGATTTGCAATGACACGAACATGAAACAATGCACTTCTATTTTTATCATTTTGCTTAGAAGTAGATGGCATATTTGTACTTGCACTAGAACTTGGTTTTGCATCATTGGGAAGTGAGATACTTTTATTCTTACCCTGGATTCTGACAGCTGTAACCTTTGTTTCATCACCTGAGTCGGATCCCAAGTCTTGAATAACTGCTGCAGTAGCTTTTTCTTTGCCTTTATCTTTGTTTCCTCCTTACTTCTTTAGCCTTAACTCCGGATGAAGTTTCCAACAATTAGAGACATCATGTCCCTTCTGACAATGTGAACATGTAGGCTTTTCACCCTCTTTCTTAACAGTAGCCATCTTCTTTTTCCCCTTATCTTTACCTTTCGATTTGTTGTCAAATTTAAATGATTTCTTCACAAAAGTATCATTAGCATGCTTCCCCCTGGCTTCTAAATGTGTAGCTTGAACACATACATCATCCAAAGTACTAGGGTTAAACATCAACAGAGTATGTCGCAAATAAGAATGCATGCCACCAATGTGCTTAAGAAGAGTTTCTTGAGTATCCAATGCAACATTCAATGCAATAGCCCTCTTTCTAAATTCATGAGTATATTCTTGAATGCTTTGTCCTTTAGCTTGTCAAAACATTTGACAACTCATGGTTAATTGTTGAATATGGACTAAAGGATAAAATTGCTTCCTTAATACTACAATGAATTCATTCCAAACTGAAATAATTTTATCATTCTTTCGAAGATCTTGCTGAATCTTGCTCTCCCACCAAGTAAGAGCCATTCCACTGATTCTCAGAGTGGCCAATTGAATTTTGGAAGGGTCATCATTAATGCCCTGCACCCTGTAATATACTTCAAGCTGCTTGATCCAATTGTCTAACTTTTCAGCATCTAAATCTCCATTATAAATTGGCAATTCAAATTTCACATCCAATTTGAAATAAAGCATATTAGGACTTGCATTATTTGAATGAGAAGTATGAGAAGAAGAGAAAGTTTGATTAGTTTCAGGAGGATCACCATCACCTCCTACTCCTTTACACTTTTCTTCCTTCTTCACTTCTGCATCTTTGGATGAAGATCCTTCTTCTTTCTTCTTCCTTTCTACTCACTCATCGAGTAGAATTTCCATCATGGCTTTCATGCTGATAAAAACCTCCAAAAACTCAGTTTCAGAAATAACAGGTTTTTCCCGTTCTGTATGTCCTTCTTCTTCCCCTCGTGGAGAAGACATGCTTCTTGAGAATGTTCTCCTTGAGCCAATCTCAGGATCTCCTTCAATTAATTCTCCTTCACCACGCTTTAACTTGAACCTGGTAAGCATTCACAAACTTGCACAAGCAATTAACCTGCTCTGATACCATAACATGATCCGTCGGATCTCAACTTATGTGCATTAAAAAGTTTAAAGAATGCGTTTATCAGTTTGCTCAATTCATGAAACAGCATTAACAGAAATTAAATGCTTAAAACATAAATGAAAAGCAAAACTAATAACAGATGTGGGAAGAAAAACACAGAATCAAAGAGTCACAAACAGAAGTTGATAACGGAGTTCACCCCCTTCACTGGGCTACGTCTTCGGGTCCCTCTCCAATGGGTACCGATCCAATTAATCTCTTAGAAAATGGTACAAAAATGGTTCTGGAATCAACTTCAGCAACTGTAAACAGAATGTTGTACAAAGTCTTCAAAACCTCTCTTCTGGAAATTACAATTAGCCTTCAAAAGGCGAAGAAAGCTAAAATTATAACAGAGAATGTCGACTTCCACAGCAACAACATCTGGACATTTCACAGCAAAACTCTCCAAGATTCTCCTAACAGAAAAATGATGCTCTGTGCTCTACACCATCTGAATCCCCTTGGAAATGTGGCCAACATCCTTTATTTAAGCGTTCAGTGGGAGGATAAGTAACGGGTTGACTCGTCTGCTACCCGTCTCTTCATATTCCATTATGGTCATCATATAGCCATTTGCTATCTTTTAACTCCCGTCGAAACGTTTCAACTGGCTGCACATGTCACATTACATTCATTTCTGTTCCGCCAAATGTCACAGCGGTTCCCAACAATTCCATCTAATACCATATGTGGTATTGCTAACCTGCCACACAATGGATATCCGTCACATTTAGAGCCGTTCCAAATTTTATATCCGCCAAGACTGAACCATATGCTAATAATGGAACAGGTGTTAAATCCATCCTCTAAATGTTACCACTAAACTCCACATATGTCGCAGCATACGTGATATATATGCGTCGCAGCGAACGTGATAGAGATATGTTGCAGCAAACACGATAGAGATATGTCGCAGCAAACATGATAGAGATATGTCGCAGCAAACGCGATAGAGATATGTCGCATCAAACGCGATAGAGATATGTGGCAGCAAATGCGATAGAGACGTGATCGTGCACCCTCCTCTAACCGTCAGCGTAGTGCCATTTAATCGTGCACAAGATCGCTAGAGGGTATATACTTGACCACATGGGATTTTCACGAACCATTCGATGTTCTACTCGACGGTGCGCAAACTGCGCGGCCCATACATAACTGCGCGGCTCATGCACAACTGCGCGGCCCATGCATAACTGCGCGGCTCATACACAACTACGTGGCCCATAAGGCTAGTCTCGCACTATGTTTAGCATATGAGTTAAAAACAGATGTTGTGTTCTTTGAACCATAGATTAATAACCATTGTACCATATTGGATCAGTGTAATTTTTGAAGATGAATAATCCATTGGATCAGCAAAAGAAGGCATCACTTCTGTGTGCTGCAATCAATGTGAAACGTATGAAAAACAACTCTGGCTTTTGTCTGGTTAAAATCCTTGCACTGATCTTGTCTGGTTAAATATTCACAGACGTGGGTCTACCCATCCTTCTCCAACAACAAATCCTTCATTCAATAAATAAAGCCCACAATTTTTTAGAAATAAGAAAAACAAGATCCTAAAAACGACCCAAAAATTTCATAAATGAGCTATTCAACCACCTAAACAAGATCCTAAAAACACTCATAAATGAGTTATTTAACCAAAGAAACAAGATCCTAAAAACCCAACAACCTAGACCATTTTACTCATTAAATTCGATTTCAGTTCTACTAAAGAAGTCGTGTTCACGAGGTTAGGTGTCAAAGGATATTAAAAGAAAGAAGACAGAACAAAAAGCTTACTGTAAGCTTCTATTGCATTAGGACAATCAATAACAAATTATAAAAACAAAATAAATAGATTATTTTCACATCAAACCCTAACCTGATAGATGTGGTTGTTCACTGTAGCAACTTAAAAATGGATTTACTGGCTCCCAGATGTTAGGGTGACTATGCAAATCCGAAGATGTTAGGACAACAGGCAGGTTGCGGCCTTCCATTATTATCCTCTGCCACCATTATTTCTTCAGGATTCCACCTACCATATATTTATTTTTGCCAAATTCATTATATATATATATTGATAGGCTTTTATGTGATCCTTCCTAACTTACAAGCAAGATCTGGAAATGGAAATTTATGATAGATTCTTCCAACCCTTTCTTTTTGAAATCTGCATTAATCACCAACTTTATTTTACTAGTATTTGCTGGTCCTACTCAATGGTTTCAACTTTCAGTCCCCTCTGATGCCTAAATCAGTTAGCTCAAAATTAATTCAAGCGTGCTTTTGATATTATGTTTTATAAGGGTATTGTGTCTTAATTCCATGCCTATTGCCCAAGTCAAACGCTAATTCCCAGGCGAGCTCTTAAACACATCATTCAAGTTTACCAAGAAGAGCGCCCCTGGGAGAGCTGGGAGAGCCCACGAGTTCGAATATTGTATACAACGTGTCAAACCAGAGTAACCAGCCAGCTGGAGCACATTATTCAATTGAAACAAAGGAAGACATGTATCGTCTCCTACCCAACGATGCTTTTGAATTAACTGACACATTTTAGAACCCTTAATACTATTGATATCCTCCCACCAACATTTGATGTTATCTTGGAATTCAGGTTGTTCAAGCCAATGTTTTTTGAACTAAAACAAATAATTTTAGGGTCTATCATCCCATTTTATCTCCAAGCATATATACTAGTGGTTTGAACTAGAACAAGGTAAAATGGAAGATACCATGATAAGGCATTGATCAACAAAAAATTTGGACACCAAGAATCTAGCTAATCGTGATGTTATTTGTTGTGAATCATCCCTCTTGTTATGCCAAAGATGGATCCCTTTTGAGTCTAGGTATCCACAAGGTTGAGGATTTGAATAGATGCTTTGAATTATTCAATTGTTGGATACACAATTCTGATGCTCCTTTTTCTCCAAAATGGATGTGACCATATTAAAATCCCCCCTATGATCTAGGGTTGGTTGAGGGTTATCTTCACAATTCCCTGAACAAGTGGAAGAATACTGTCTTTTCTTCAAGGGTGAGGGGGGAATAAACATTGGTGATGTGGCCTGAATTTGATGTTCCAATCAAGTGGAAGTTATCTGAGATGGTCCTTTTTTTTGCAAAAGAGTCTCATAGTTTAATGATACTTGCATCCCATAGTATGGGTATTCCCCTAATAGTACCATAGGAATCCACTTTGATTAGTTTAGAGCCTCTCCAAAAATACTGAGCAATGTTAGTGAGAGTGTTACAGGAAATTTGGGTTTTATGTAGCATTACCATTGTTGATTTTTCTTGATTAATCTTGTTTCAAAGAGTCCTTTGTTTGGTCTTCCCATTCATACCTTTTATATTCCATAATATGATATTCATGATTAACTATGAGGAGAGTTAGAAAAAAATGTTATTCTTAATTGAAAAGTACTTACCTGAGTAAATTAAACATTCTCCCAAGTTCATCATGCAGTGTTTTTGGTTGATCCTTAAATATGATTGTTGTGATTCCTAGTGATCTCTAGGATTAGGTTTTCCCCTTTCCATTTGTCCGATTCACCTTGAATATGTTGTAGAGATGCTTGGAGTAGTTGAATACGTTGGTATGGGATAGAATGGGTGTCCTTCTAGCTGTAGGCATCTAGGATACCTTCGAGATCCATATCTTCCAAGTACATGTCCTCCCCAAATTTTGATTCCATTGGTTCATCCTTTTCTACTAGATTGTCTTATGTGAGTGTCGATTTGGGTTGTAGGGTGCTCTCTTCAATTCTTTGCTTTTTGGGTTTCTCTATATTTTCCATGTCACTGTTTTTGGGTAGTGGGATCACTTATGCTAGTTCGTCAACATTTCCTTATCCAATTTGTACATCCATAGATTCTTCATTTAGGGATTCAAATCTATTTGAAGAAGTGTTTGTAGGATCCAATCAGAATTGATTGGGATTTTTCCCCATTCTATGCCGACCCATTACTATGGTGGAATCCTTTGCATCTTGATGTTCTTCCTTAGAATTCAATTGGTGGGGGACTTGTGGGTAATAAGGAATGACCATGTTCATGGAATTACCAACAACGAAAAGGGATCTGCTTGTAATCAATATTTTGGCTCCACTCCATATATTGATGCATGTAAGGTTGATTGATTCAGGTAGGGGCTTAAATATATTCATGTAGACAAATATTTGAGCAAAATCCATGTATCACCCTATTTTTGTTTCCTCAAACATGTTTACAAAGGTTCCAAGTGTGTTTATGATCCCAGTGAATGTTTATTCATCCTAGCCTTCTTGAGGGAGGGAATAAATCTAGATCCATAATGGAGTAGTTGAAAATTTTTCCCTATCCTTGTTGAAGTTATTAGTTGAGAGGTGGAGATATAGTACTTCCTAGTTGAAAAAAGTAATGGTCATTGTATATAACCATGTCTCAATCTTCCAGGCTCATGAAGAAAACTATAAAAACAATTGAGAACCCAAATTCAAGTCAATTTGTTCTTTGGGACATCATTTGTTAGCTATCCACCAAGCTTGGAATTTATTCATTAGCCATGATCCCATGAATGTATAGATGACTACATGGTCTTGCATGTATTGCATATAAGCCTCGATGTGATTGGATGTAACCTCATACCTTGGTAATGAATCCTATTTTGGGATATAGTTTTTTTTTTTTTACTAAAACGGTTATGGGGCTTTTTTAATTATCGACTGGCAAACCAGCTGCCAGGGGCTTTACAACCAGAAAACTAATCTATCATAAGCTTGGATTCCAGATAAACAGGCTGCATTCTATTGATTGCGCCCTTAATAAAAGATCTGGAGAAGAAAACAGATACATAGAGAGATGAACATGAACAGAAGAGCTTGTAACCAGATAGAGGACACTAAACTTGTGAACAGAACTTGAAACCAGAGAAAACATGTAAGCTGAGAAGAAGAAAGTCAGTGTTCTGGTTTTGGCACCTTTCCCTTCTCTTTGACCAATTTTGCAACCTTCTTTTCCAGCTCTGTCAGCCGGGATCCAATTCCACCAGCGGCCTCAGCCAGATCCTTTATATTTTTCAGCTTATCATCATAGATTTCGTCCCTCAATTCTTTTAGTTCCATGTTCATGCTGTCCCATCTGCTTGTTCCAAGAGCCTGCATCCTGACTTGCTTTCTCTCCACTTTGCTGAATGCAGACTTTAGCTCATTGAGGTCAGCCTGGAGTTGAGAAAGGCGCGATTCAAGGGAGGACGAGCTGGAGGCCATATCGCTGCTTCCTACCAATTTCTTTGCTCACGATTTGAGAGTAGCTCAGCGCTTCCTTCAGAGAAAAACAGAGATGATGGAGATGAAAGGAGGTTGCTGCCTGATATAGGCTCGAGTATTTGGATTCATCTGAAAAGAGGGATGAATCACAGTGATTCCATGAGATTTCCTTTACTGAAAAGGCGATTTACCTTGCTGGAGGAGGATCTTCCTTGAGGGCATCTATTGGAGGCCAGTTCCATTGGAAACAGACCCAGTACGAGAGGATCGTGGTCATGATACCAGCTCTGCTGCAAATTGGATTTACTCCTGAGATTTGTACAAATCGATCCTCAAGATATTCGCCAGTACTGAGCTTAAGGAGCACGAGTTCTCATTTAAATTCCTGTACAGAGCAGGAAAGGACAGAATCGCTCTTACTAAGGAATGGTCACGTGAATGATGGATCCATTTAGACTAAGTTCTCCTTTGTTCAGCTTGACTCCCAAGTTCACTTCATGATCGGCTAAATGGTTGAGATGACGGAGGACGTGGAAGAATTTCACCTCTTCAAATTCTTTTATTTTGAGTGAGACTTTCCTGTAGATGTGGGTCAGCTCCATATTGTTTGGTGCCTTCTTCAGAATGAGTGCCTGGATGGTGATTCGGGAGTTACTTATTATAGCGAGTTTCTTGATGGAGAGCGCTCTAGCCTGAGTGATACCCTGCCAAATGGCAAGGATTTCGGCAGCATTATTTGTTTTTTTGCCTAGTCCCCAGGAGAAATTAAGGATGATCCTCCTGGTAACATCAATTATGACTCCTCCACTTCCTGTAAGCCCTGGATTTCCCTTCGAGGCCCCGTCCGCTTGTAGAATGTGCTCATTCATAGCGGATCTCCATTTAATAAACTCCTGCTCATCTAATCTAATTTCCCAAGGCTCATGGTGCTTCGTCGAGAGCTTGATTCTGTTGAGAATGGAGGGGTCTATCTGATGGAACCAGCTGTGCTCCTTATGGTCTGGCGTGGATTCATTGGTAAGATTTGGATTTGAGGAAACCAGCTCTCCTATCAAGGCTTTCACTTTAGTGGCAACTTGGGCCGGAGTACCTGCTTTGTCCCGAAAAACTCTGTTATTTCTTTCCAACCAAACTTTCCAGCAGAAGATTTTGGGAATCCACATCCAGCACAATTTGATCAGCTTCAATCTGGAGAGAGGGAAGGGGGCTAAGTTAGTCCAATAAGAAAAGAGGGAGAAGATGGAAGAGGGGGGAATCAGGTTCAGCTAATCAAGGAGAATGTTCCAGAAATCAATTGCAAAAGAGCACTGCAGAAACAAGTGAAGCGAGTTTTCTTCATGGCTGGCATAGAGAGGGCATCTCGAGGGCCCCTCCCAACCTCTTTTGAGGAGATTATCCCAGGTTAAAATGCTGTTATGCAGAAGAGACCAACAAAACAGATCGATCTTGGGGAGGGAGGGGTGAAGACACAGGTTTCTCCACACCAAGGGATCCGGAGCAGCCCACGGAATGGCTTTAAGGACTGCATATCCAGCAGTAGCTGAGTACCTACCGGAGGAAGAACCCCAGCCTCTTTTGTCTTTCAGCTTAGTGGTAGTTGGGGAGAGGCCTTGAAGAGCAACTAGAAGAGAGCGGGCTTCCAGCTCAAGAGGAGGTGGGACAGGCCCCAGGTCCCACTCGAGCCAACTGTCATCCGGCCCCCACCTAGATAGATCCCAAAGGGAGAATTTGCTGTTTGAGTGAAGCCAGTTTTTGATGTTCTCCAAACCATCTGAGCCATTAAGAGGAGGCTGTCCTAGAATAGAGTCTTCCCAAAATTTTATTTTGGCGCCATTTCCCGGAATCCAAGTAAGGTTGGAAGAGATCATGTTTAGGGACTTAAGACAAAGGGAGAGGATAGGGGAGCCTTTCGTCGTCCTTGGGGGGTGGTCTAGGCACCTTTCTTTGTGGCCTCTGAAGTACTTTGTTCTCAACTCTTTGGAGCTCCAAGTGGTTTTCCCTCTGACCATTTTCCAAAGGATCTTGCCTCCCATGGCTAAATTCTGAGTGGCCACATCTCTGATTTGCAGCCCTCCTTCCCATTTTGGGGCTTTGACTTTGTTCCAGCTTACTAAATGCATTTTCCTTCCCTCATTCCTTCCCCCTTCCCAGAGGAAATTTTTCAAAAGCTTGTCAATTTCTAGCACTATTCCTTTAGGGGCTAAGATGAGCGAGGCTTGGTAAACCGACAGTGAGGCTAAAACTGAGTTTATAAGAACTAATTTACCAGCTTTGTTCAGCCATGAGGCCCCCCAAGACCTGATCTTACTCTTGAGTTTTTCAAGCAGGGGCATCCAAAGGCTCTTTCTAGGGGCTGTTTTCACTAGAGGAATTTCGAGATATTTTATGGAATCCCACCGGGAGGTCCCATCCATGTTCAACGTTCTAGAGATCTTAGTCATCTCGATAGGAGGGCAGTTCCAGCTATAGATTTTGCTTTTCCTCAAGCTGATTTCACTTCCAGAAGCCTCTGTGTAGGCATCCAACTCATTCTTGAAGGATATGGCCGTGGAGAGGTTTGCCCGGCCCATGAGGAGGGTATCATCAGCGAACTGGGCATGGTTCATTCTCTTCACTCTGGGAGAGATAGACAGCCCCAGTAGAGATTGCGGCTGGATTCTCTTGACAAGCTGGAAGCTGAGAACCAAGGCTTGGATCACATAAAGCAGGGGGGATAGAGGGCATCCCTGCCTTAAACCCCTGGTTGCTTGAAAGAAGTTGGCCGGTCTCCCGTTCACTAAAGGGGCGATCCAGGGCTCCGAAATGCATGCTTTGATCCAGCTTACTAACTGAGAATGGAAACCCATTTTTTCCATAATAGCAAACAGGAAACTTAAGTGAACTCTGTCAAAAGCATTAGCAAGGTCAAGCTTTACGATCATACCTTTTTCTTTTCGTTGACAGCTGGAGTGGATCGCCTCTTGAACCAAGATGATGTTGTCTTGGATTTGTCTGCCCTGAATGAAGCCCCCCTGGTTCTCTGGGATGATCCTTGGAAGAATTTTTTTTAGTCTGTTTGCGATTACTTTGCTGATGATTTTATAACCAGTGTTGCAGAGCGAGATGGGCCGAAATCTGGAGAAGTTTAGGGCTCCTTTTTCTTTAGGAATTAGTGCCAGGAAAGAGGAATTTGTGCTCCCACCTATTTTACTACAGTTCTGGGATTTCCTCACCATTTTGATCAGATCTTTCTGAATGATGTCCCAACAGGCTATGAAGAATCTTGCCGTGAATCCATCTGGCCCGGGAGCTTTGTCCGGGTTCATACCTTGAATAGCTTCTCTTATCTCCTCAATCGATATTGATGCCGTTAACCTGCAATTTTCTTCATCGTTGATTAGCATGGGGATCTCAGAAAGAGGGTATCGATCCAGGAGAGGGGGTGTGTCCATGTCTTCTGTGAACAGATCTTTAAAAAAGGAGTGGGCCGCGTTCTTTATCTCCTCAAATTTGTTGATCACGTGATCCTGGAAATGAATTTCTCTAATGTTATTTTGATTTTTTCGTGCTTCTTCCTGTTTATGAAAGAAGGAGGTATTTTTATCGCCCTCTTGCAACCAAAGACAGCGCGCTTTAATTCTCCAGTACTGCTCCTCCCTTCTCAGCGCTGAATGAAGAGCCTTTTGGAGGTCGATTTCCTCGTTTAGCAGCTCCGGGGTGATCGTGGACTCCTCCACGAGAATCTGGTGGTTTCCAAGAGCACGTTGAGCTTGCAGTCTTTCCGAGATGGGAGAGGGCTGGGACTTTGCCCAGGATTTCAGAGCCACTTTAAGTCGTCTTAATTTCTCCTCCCATATGTAGAACGGCGAACCAGTGACTGTCTTCCTCCACGTTTCTGAAACCAAATCTGAGAAACCTTCCATGGAGACCCAGAGTGGGCTGAAACGGAAGGGAATGGGCCCCAACTTTTCCCCGGTGGTCAGCGCCAAAGAGATAGGCTTGTGGTCAGAGGTGCATGCCGGCAGGATTTCTGAGTTGGCAAGGAGACCAATCGTTAGGAAGGACGAGTGAATCAAGAACCGATCCAGGGGAGCAGCAATATGGCCCGGACCCATTCTTTTATTAGTCCACGTGAATTTGCCTCTGCTGGGTTTGATATCTTCCAGATCCCATCCTGTAATGATGTCTTCAACCCACTCCCACGCCGGATCTCTTACGGGGGAGCCTCCTTTCTTTTCCGAGAGCGCCAGGGTTACATTCATATCTCCTGTGAGCACCAGATTGTTGTGTTGATTTTCTGAAAGGAACAGTTTCAGCGAGTCCCAGCATTCTCTCTTTTCTGACAGGAGGACTGGGGCGTAGATGTTAAACAGGCAGATCTGCTGCCCCGAGTCCCGATGCTGCAATTTTGTAAAAATCCAATGGGTGGTGCCATAATCCTCGAGCAAATCAAACATGGAGGAGTTCCTGAAGGTAGCTATCCCTCCTGAGGCTCCCCTAGAGCTGATTGCTCTTCCTTCTCCTTTTTTCCAAAACTTTTTGCTGGCCTGGATGGTCTCAGGCGCCTCCATCTTCGTCTCCTGGATCAGAAGTATCTCTGGGGAATTCATTTGGACAAGATCTTTGATTGCTTCTTCTTTGGTCTTGCTTCCCATCCCTCTGCAATTCCAGGAGACGAACAACATTAGGATCAGGACGAGGGGGGGGTGGCTCCTTTCGGAGCCCTGCCTTTCTTTGAGGATCTGGTTTCTATCATGTCCGGAATGGTTTGCTGGACTCCTGCCGTTACATCTCTATACGATTTTTCCTCACGTTTTTTACGGTCCGGCTTCCTTCCTCTTGGGTTCCTTTCAGGAGTTCCTACCGAGCTGCTGGTCTCTGTGGCCCCCCCATCTGATTTAGCTCCAGTTTCAGAATCTAAAGTGATATTTTCTTCGTCCGATTTCAGTGCTTCTTTTGCTATTGGGTCGTTATTTTTCCTGGCTGGGTTTTCTGAAGAAGTTGCTGATTGAGATGCTATCTCTATGCATTCCTTTTCCGGTTCCTTTGGGGGATTTATATATTTTTCCTGGGGCTCCTTTGGCGGATTCACATTTTCCTGTGGCTGGTTCTGCATGTGGTCTGGTCTTGGCTCTTTGGGTTTAGAGGTTGGCTTGCTTCTCTTAACCTTATGCCATCCTTCAGATTCTTCCTTGTCCGGGGGTTGGTTTTTTGGGCAATTCCTCTGAAAATGCCCATGCTCTTGGCAAAGTCTGCATTTGAACGGAAGATTTTCATAGTCCACTTTTTGGAAGTGGGTCCAAGTGCCCACCTTAAGCTTCACTGCCTCTGGTAGGCCTGCTTCGAGGTTCACCTCCACACAAATCCTGGCACAGTTGTAGATGTTCTTGTTGTCTGCCTTGTCCACGAACTTTCCTATTCCATTTCCGATCTTCTGCAGTGCTTTGAAGTTCCAACAATGGATCGGCAGATTGGGAAGCCTGACCCAGACCGGCACCTCCTTAGGAAGATCCACCGAGGGGTCAAAATCCGGGGTCCAACGATTAAGATACAGCCCTTGGGATCCCATGAAGTATGGGTCGTTCCGGAAAATGAGATCTTTATCCTCCTTGTCAATAAATTCAAAGAGAAAGTAGCCACTGCTCAGGGGGTAGCAGGTGACTCCATGAATTAGATGCGGCTTCCAATTTCTCTGGATCCAGTCGTCGGTAGTCTTTGCTGATGGCCAGAGACCCATGAATTGGCCAACCAGACCTCTTTCAGATAGAGCCAGGGCAATCTTAACCGAGGATGACTTTGGCAGGGCGATTTCAGGAATATCAGCGAGTTTTTTGATGAATTTAGGGATCACAGGAGGTGCTGATCTCTTCCCTCCGCCTGCTACTAATCTCCGAAACGTGTCCAACTCTGCGAGAAGGGGGGGAGGAAGGAGCTCCTCGCCCCCAGGGGCGGCCATAGCTGCCAGGAACCCTAGCCCTCACGCGCGCTCAGCTTCAAAGGCCGCGAGCCCTCAAGCAGCCAACGCAAAAATTCTAGGCCGCGAGTCCAAGCAGCCAATTGAGTGAAAATACAGTATAAACAGTTACACACCTGAGTGCAAAGACATTATGAAAATCTGGTTTGGGATATAGTTGTTAGTAGTTCATATTTCCTTATTCGGGTGATCAACTTTAACAATGTCCTTTGTTGTCTTCTTCGAATAGGAGTTATTCTATGCACCTCCCATCCCCTACTAATCCCTTTCTTCGTCATTCACTCCCTTTCCCTTGTTTAAATCAAAGTAGCAGGGAGCCGCCATTCCTCCCCCAATTGGAACTATAAGAGCTTCCAACAAGAGCCAAGTTTAAATCCTATCTAGATCGCTTCTAAGGGAAAAAAAAACCTTATACTCATAAAAATAGAGTGACATGTCACTCAACATATCACACCATTATTAATAACCATATAATAATTTTTAAAAATTTTCTCTTTCACTAATTTTTAAAATATTTGTGTGTTAAAAAATACATATATTCTAGGAGATCAAACATATTAATCGATGTTTTAATGAAATCTCATAAATATATTTTATGGATGTTTTCATTAAAACACCTTACTTCTAATTGTTCAATATCTAGTTCCATTAGAAAAAAAATTTATCATAAATTTTAAAATATTTGTGTGTTAAAAAATACATATATTCTAGGAGATAAAACATATTAATCGAGGTTTTAATGAATTCTCATAAATATATTTTATGGATGTTTTCATTAAAAACACCTTACTTCTAATTGCTCAATATCTAGTTTCCATTAGAAAACGAAAAAAAAAAAGGCAATTTTTTATTAGAAAATAGGTGCGTCCTTGAATGTGTAAAATTTGAATACATAATATTTAATAAAAACTTAGAACAATAAAATATATTAAAATACACAACATTAACTTTTTAAACCATAAAGGTTCATAGGTTTGGTATCTCCACTTTGAATGGAGCTCCTTCTTGGGTGTTCCAACTAGTTTGGAAGGATATTTTGAGTGGCTTAGTATTAATATGTGGATAGGTGTTTTGATGAGTGGATGGATCATATGGGGATTTTAATTTTATGGTGGCTACAATGGTGGGATTCTCCGATCCATGTATAAGTTGTCCTCTATTTTATATGATTTTTAATGTCTTACTCAGAGTGCTCTTTCTTTTTAGCTAATTATTAGTGACTATGTTGTCAGTTTTGTCTTGGGGATCATTGTGGTTTTTTTGTTTATGACCTTGACTATTCTTCATTTATTATGGACTTGATTAGTGGTGGTGGTCACTTGAACCTCTTTTCACATGATTTTTTTTGGGAATACCTTCCACTCATCCGACCCCACCTTTATTTCTCTTGGGACTGAAAACCATCATTAACACCCATCCTATGAGCTCATGGATGAGATTATCCCTAGTTATGCAGTAAGGGTTATGTTTTTAATGGGGAGGATATTGGTAGATCCTCTGCTTTGGTAGGAGAAGAGACCGGGTTTTCTAAAAAATAACATAATATTAAGTATAAATCCTCAAAGTTTAGCTAGCTCTGGATGCTGATGTAACTAGGAAAGCAATTTCCTTGATGGTGAATATGGCTTTGGTTAGTTGGTTTTCTGGTTTTCGCATGAGTATACCTAATTTCAAGAGGTGGATTCCATAAAGCTGGATGGATATTCTAGGGTATATGTTAAGGTGTTATTATATATCCCAAGGATGGTTGGGGGTTATTCTTGAGCAGCCAAAAGATACCAATACCCTTATGAATATCCTCTAACTATGGGATACAATGCCTCTTAAGCTTTAATGCTGTACTGATTTTTTTTTTATGCCAAAAGGACAAAATATTACACTAGTTTTTTGTAAAGCTTCCAAGTTTTCCTTCAGAGCTCTGGATGCCAAACATATTTAGCAAAATTGTTTCTTTGTTGGGTACATATGTTTTGGCTTATATGAGCTTCCATTACTTGAGTATCATGTTTGTGCCCTAGATTTTAGTTGATATTGATCTTTGAGAGGGTTTATTGGCAGACCTACGTATTAATTTTGGGATCCACTCCATCTCTTAGATGTTATATTATATAGGTATTTGCTTCTGATGCAGTCGATTTCATTCACTAGACCATTTTGTTAAGGAATGTTGTATACCCTTTCAGAGGTGTCATTGGACAAATAAACCATATATATACCCAAGGACACATGATTTTTGAACTCACATGAAGGTTTATTGCAAGTGGTCTAAATAGAAGTTATCCTCTCCTAGCATGTCAAATATGTAGGTGAACATATCAGAGTAGAATTTGAATCTAGCTCAGTGTTTTATAGGAATGTGACCACTGGGGATCCAGGGTGATACTTCATCTCCCCAACAGTTCATCTCTACTCCATCAAACCACATAGAGATTCAACGCTTTTTTATGTCCTCTCTATGTAAGTTAAAAATATCCCCCACTTAGTCATCCCTATTCTCTTTTCCATTTTTTTCTAAGTTTGGCTCTCTTCCTAGGGTATTCCCTTTAAATATATTCCCATATCTGAGTAAGGATTTTATTATTGTGGGAATATAATAAACCCACTTCATATCTTAGGATAAAATATTTAACCAATTTTGATTAGTTTCCTACCCACTAGACTATATATTTGGCATCCACTTGCACCACATACTCAACACTTGCCATATATACCCCAGGAATACTTTAATCCCGATTCAGGGTTGGTCATGTCCACTTTACTAACTGCCAGAATTAGTAACTGTGCTTTCCTACATATTCTGCCTTTTACTTCTTTTATCCATCTTTTATGTGGATAAGGTAAAGCTAGTTAACTAGGAAATTGCTATCTTTTGTTGCCAACCCATCCTCCATGATTTTCTCTCGATTTTCTAGGATTAGCATGTTTTTCCATCACTCTTGACAAATCACTCATT
This sequence comes from Pseudotsuga menziesii, assembly GCA_001517045.1. Classification (NCBI taxonomy): domain Eukaryota; kingdom Viridiplantae; phylum Streptophyta; class Pinopsida; order Pinales; family Pinaceae; genus Pseudotsuga; species Pseudotsuga menziesii. The sequence continues at coordinate 320,622 of LPNX010349933.1, read as the reverse complement.
CTTTTTCTAATTCGTGAGGTTCTTGACTGATTTGGGAAGTGCTTTAGCCACCTATGGGGGTTTATCATATTTAGTATGTATATCTTTCTGAGCTTGATGAGTTGTCTCCATTACAAATCGATTTTACCTATGATGGATGTACTATTTATATACAATATTATTTATCATTATTGAATGGAAGGTTACACCCCCAATATTCATTTATTTATTCATGTGATTCAATCTCTATTCTTCTCTCTATTTTTTCCTGTGATATATGCTTGTGAGAACTATCTTAGTAGAAAGATCTATTTCCAGTGCTACTTCTTAGCATATTTTCTCATGGCATTGGAGGTGATATTTCTACATGGTATCAAAGCACAAGGTTTTTCAAGTTCAACAGAGTTTAGGAGCTATCTGTTCTCTCCATCAGAGCGCATCCAATCTCCTATTCCTCTCTAAAGAAGAGCTTGTTTTGAAATTTCCAAGATTTTATCCTAGTTTTATTTTTTACAGGTTGCATAGAGTTTCTTCTTGGGCACATCAACTCAGCATTACAGATTCTCCTTCAGCTATAATATTGACTCCCTTCAACTATCATGAATGGAAATCCAAACACTGCATTCTATTGCACAGCAAGGGACTATACAGAGTTCCTCTAGATTTAGAGAATGAGCCCAATGTTGTGATTGAGAAATCTAAGTGGCATAATAAGTTAGATGAAACCTATGGATTGATTTTCCTCTCTAGTTCTCCTGATCTACTTTTTTCATCTAGATGGTTTTACCACTCCAAACCAAGTATGGACCAAACTTGAGTCTCTCTTTGGAGTTCAATATGAGTTAAGAGTGCATCAGTTGGAGATTGAGTTAGTCTCATCAAGTCCAAGAAGTTTTGTTTCTATTGAGGGTTTTCAACAAATTCTAGTCACTTGTTCAAATTCTCAATCGTTGTAGGATTTAGAAGAAATATGATCAATTAATACTCTCCATTCTTTCTAAATTGGGTCCTGAATACTCAGTTTTTGTGTCTACTTTTCATGCTACTAGGCTGGTAGTTTCTAATTGGAAAATGCCTTCTTTGTGTACTTTATTTGATTCACTAACAAAGGAAAAAGATAAATTGATATAGATGGGTGATATTATATATTGCAAGGGAAAGTATCATTCTCTCATGGTTCAAGGAATAAAGAATACCAAATACAAAGAAAAGAAATTTTTGAAAGAGAAGAAGCCAAAGTCAGAAATTGAAGATGAAAGTTCGAAGCCTACTGATGAAGATTCAATGAAGAAGGTCAAGAATAAATGAAGAAAATCTAAGTGTTCATATTTCAGAAAGGGATTTAATCCAAAGAATAAATGTTTCAAGAATAATATGGAAATCATGTCTCAGCTTCTTGAGAAGCACACCATCGAAGTTCCAGATGAGCTAGAGAAGCCTACCAATTCTTCAGAACACTGTCATAATGCACAGTTCCAAGGAGATATAAACTATTCCTTGAGTTCTAGAGTAAAATAATTTCCTCATGTATATGATATAGATTCATTTTATGATATCTCAGAATCAAAAATATCATATCCTTTATTTGATAATCCACTATCAATCTCCTAGATTCATCTCTCAATAATTGTGATTTTTCACTAGATCCTGACTTGTATTTAAGCAAATCCTCCTCACTCCATAATTATGATTTAGAATAATGTTTGTAGGATGATATACATGTAATTAAATCATTCATACCTTCATCCACACTATCTACCATACCTTTGAATACTCCTAATACTATACAAATCCCAAGTTCACTAGTTGCTTCCTCAGTGGTCTCTTATGCAGTGTTACTTATACTGCATGGTATGAAGTCTTTCTTATTTTTCACTAGTTTTCCTTCAACTTAGTCATCATTGGACTGATATTACACATGTTTGGATATTTTCTAAATACATGTGTTTCATATCTCAAGTCCGTTCATCATTCATATTTGTACACTTATTCGTTTTCCCCAATTGTTTATAGTTTTCCTAATCTAGCCCTATATCATCATGGAGTCACTGAAGATTTTGTCTTTGTTGTTCCATATGATAATTTTTCTGATATATCAGAGTATTTTTAGCCTCATATCATATATGTGAAGGTTCTACATCAGATTGGAAGAATGATATGTGATTCACATCACAATTTTGCAGCTATTAAGGGAATTGAGTGTGTAACAAATTGTCTTAATTTTTGTGCTCTTTGGGAAGGAGTATGCACACATCGCTTTTCCATTTCAGATTTGTTTGCAGATCAGAGTTTGTTAGCAACAAGAATCATTCAGATAATGCTCCTACTTCATCAGACGATGAGATACAATGAGTCTCTCCTCTTCTTTCTTGTAGATTCTACATTGTAACACATGATCATGGAGTTCATGATTTATTCATCAAGTATTTCACCAAGAAGAAGTTCATTTATATCATTCAAGTGAATATACAGATATTTTGAAGACATGTTATTCAAATTTTGTTCCTTGTCCTTTCTCGAGGGAGGATTTTTCCCATGTGGTTTTGCCTCTTTCCTCACTTTTCTGGACATGAATAATTGTAAAGGGTGACCATAGCCTTTTTGTTGGGCCCTATATACAACTATATATCATCATCAAGTTAGACTTAAAGGGAGGTGTGGGAATATAATAAATCCACTTCATAACTGAGGATAAATTATTTAATAAATTTTCATTAGTTTCCTACCCACTAGCCTAGATAGTTGGAATCCACTTGCACCACATAGCCAATACTTTCCATATATACCCTAGGAACACTTTAATCCTAATTATGGGTTGATCATGTCAACTTTATTGACTACCAGAATTAGTAAGTGCGCTTTCCTGCAAATTCTACCTTATTCTGCTTTTATCCAGCTTTTCTGTGGATAAGGTAAAGCTAGTCAACTAGGAAACTGCTATCCTTTGTTTCCAACCCATCCTCCATGATTTCTATCCATTTTTCAAGATTAACATGTTTTTCTATCACTGTTGAAAACTTGCTCATGATTTTTCTAATTCGTGAGTTTCTTTACTGATTTGGGAAGTGACTTAGCCACCTATGGGGGTTTATCATATTTAGTAAGTCTATCTTTCTGATCTTGATGAGTTGTCTCAAACACAAATCAATTTTACCTATGAGGGATGCACTATTTATGTACACTATTATTCATCATTATTGAATGGAAGGATACACTCCAATATTCATCTCTTCATTCATGTGATTCAGTCTCTATTCATCTCTCTATTTTTCCTATGTATGCTTATGAGAATTATCTTAGTAGCAATATATATTTCCAGTGTGCTTCTTAGCATCGCTTCTCATAGCATCGGAGCTGCTATTTCTACAATTATTAGAGGATCTAATAAATCAATAGCCTAGAGACTAGGGGGGATTATGGATGTCTAGGATTTGACTACGTAATCTCCCTTAGTTTTATCCACTCTTATATTGTGATTTCAAGAGCCCGGGACTATTTACAAACATTTGGTTTTTATGCCCAATGTTAACGGGGGGGAATTCTTCATTTCATAAAGGGTTGATCCCTATGGAACATAAGGCCCCGTTATCATTTCGACAGAATCCATTTTTATATGATATTGTTACTTATGCTCATTTGAAAAGCTTATGGAACAAAATGTGTGCTGAGAAACAACTCCCTCTCCTTATTAACTTGCATGGACCCAGATTTTTGGATTCACCTATTTCTGTTAATGATATAGGACAACTCACTTATGATTGGATTGGCACATCTCCCCAATGCTCTGAGAGTCTAATGGAAAGTCAGGAGTGCCTACTGGACCTTTGGGACCCTGGACACCTCTTTGGGGCTTTAATTGATAAGATCATTCTTGACTTAGTAGTTCATAAAAAATTGATTCATATCTCCTTGGGTTCTCACTGTGGAAAATATGTGGATGAAAATCATATAGGTCCTATTATGGATTGTACTTTGGAACATATTTTGATTGTTGGACTTTTTTGAAGGATCTAAAAAACAACACTCCTGATATTTCCTTATATGATTTGAGACCTAGGAGGAGATCCATGTTTAAGAATCGATCTGGGAAGAGGGGTGGCATCTCTCAAGATCGTCCAGCTTCTTCCCATTGGTTAAGGGAAAGAAGATACTTTATGGACTTGAGCCGCGATCAAGTTGCCCGAGACATAAGAGCTAGTAAACAAAAGATGATTGAAGGGACTCTTAGAGTGAGTCATCCCTGAATTGTGGTTACCCAATTCCCTTAATGTATTTGAATATCATAGAGTTACAAATTCCCTCTTAAAAGATGGAACTAAGCATCTTGTCCTATCAAAAAATCCTTTTGTACTTATAATGTTATAGGAATCTATGGATAGTGGTGATGAAATTGTAAAAGATAACATGATTTAATTACTACCTATTTGAATTATTGAACCATTGATGTTGTAAAGGAAAGTATCATATGGCTAGGTTTTAAGAGGCCATCAACGTACTGGGGTTGAAAGGTGGATGCAAATGGTTTTGCAAGTAAATACAAGCAAGTTTCAGAGATTAGAATGGTTCATACCTTAGCCAAACGAAGGTTGATCCAAGCAGCCCTTCAATCCTCTTCTTGCTCCTCTTGCTCCTCTTACTCCAAGAGACCTGCAAAATGAATTATACCTTCCTCAAACCATTATGACCACATATAAAGCAATGATAATCAAATAAACATGAAATAATAATCTGATGAACATCATAATATGATCATAAACAGAGATTCAATCACACATTGAACAATGATTTGGGAAGAATAAGGACATCACATCTTTATTAATCTTGAAAACAAGTACAAGTATACCTTCTCTTCAAGTTCGGCACCTCACAAAACCTTGATCTGGTTCTGCTGCTTCTCTTCTCTAAGGAACTCAGCCTCCAAGCTCTGCAACACAAGGAGAAAGCTTCTAGGGCAAAGGTGTGGGCAAAGAGAGCTCCAAATCCTCCAGCATAACAATGCAAAGATTCAAGTCTCCTCTCATGGACCTCCCTACCTCTATTTATATGAATAAGGAAGAGTTAGGGGTGAAGACAAAGTAGTTACAACTGAAGGAGTCAATTGCATAACTACCCAAACTACCCACATTTCAAAAGACGTGTTTTTTTACATTTTTAAGAGGCGTACGTGGGTTGCAGAAACAATAGTTGCATACATGAGGAGTATGGATGGGTTGCAATGCAGAAAAGTTGCGTATTTAAGGCATACATGACTATTATATATAGCAACTCGCGTACGTACGCGGGTTTCCTTAAGGGAAACTCGCATACACATCAAAAACTCATTTTTAGGATATTTTTGGGCATTTTCAGACTTTTTTGTCTTCTGGAAAGTTTTAGATGATAGAAATATATTTCCAACGATGCAGAGATGAGGTAAAACAGAGTTACAAAACTCAAGATATGGGTCCTCCAAGTTAGGTGTTTTTTAAGTGACTTTTCATGAAGTGTCATCATGGAAGTGTCGACATGCGACGAAAACATAGGAAAGTGGTCACAGGTATAGATGTGTCATTTTGAGCTATAACAGATGCCCCCTAATGTATGAGGTTAGAGGGGAAGACGATAGCCGAAATACATTATAAAGGAAATAGCTGAGTATGGAGAGAGCAGAGGATCCAAGATCAAAAGGCTCGAACAAAGGTACCTGAAAGAGAGATAAATGTCAGACAAAAACTGATCTTTGGGACATACAAGTCCATATACAAATCATTACCATAAAGATACAGGTGGATCCAACATATGTATAACTGATGAAACTATCATGGTCGCTCAATATGCAAAAAGGCGCCATATCAAATCTAAAGGAGTCATGGCCATAAAGGAACAAGGTGGATCCATACTCGACAATCGATCATAGCCACAAAATACAAGGTGGATCTATGTCTCAACAAAATGTCATATAAAATGTAACAAGGTCTTGCGCAGCTTGGGAAATAGAAAAATGATGATGCTATTGTCGGCCCAAGGTCTTCAATCCAAACCGCCCAAAAAAGGTACGAATCCTAACCATGCGAATAAAGGAGCTGAAGTTGAACATGGAGGAAACCGTTTGATTACCGGTCAATAATGAGAACCGTTAACAAACATGAGGGAAACAACCATTAATGAAAATGGTCCCCAAGGAACCTAGTACATTCTAACAAGTGTGAATACAAGGACTTGAAGTGGAACACTTGAAGAATCCATCGAGTATGAGACATTAAGGTATTCCCACTACCCAATAGCGAGGGAAATTGCCACTAATGACTACAATCCCCAAGGTACTATCATAAAACTCTAAACCTCATTCCCAGAGCAAGATGTGTTGCAGTCGATAGGAAGAGATCCATTGGAAGGAAGGCATTAAGGCATCCTTCATCATCCAACATGAGGTAAGTCAAAGACTAATTGGATCTGGAAATTGGTACTGAATTTCACGACAAGAAACACTGAAGACATGATGTAATGAACCGATACCAGGGAATGGCCGACACAAAAGGTCAAGGCAACTGCAGAATGGCCGACAAAGGTTTAATCCTTGAACAGTGAGAATGGCACGAAAGTGACATAGGCAGCTTTTGACACAAAAGGACCAACGAAACAAATCTGCAACGTAGGAGACATTGATAGATTCCCCATATAATTGGAAAAGAAACCAACTGTAGGATTAAAAACTTTGAATCGGGATAAGATTAAAAAACTAGGACCCAACTGTTGATAGACTCAAAACTGGTGCTTTGTTCAAGGAAACAAGACTTGCTGCCATGATGTAAAAAAAATGTGAATGAACTTCCCTTCCCCTCTTTCTTGTAAAGGTTTAACGAGTCCAAGAAAGCAAACTTGGGACCATCTTCATTTCTGGCAAGCTCGAAGAAAAGAAAGAAGAATGCTTGATAAAGCACTGATTCGTGGATTTTACGAGCCTAAACTAGTACATGCTCGACGGTCTTTTCATAGTTTAGAGAGTCTGAAAACTCCAAAGAAGACTCCAGGGGGGTGCTTTTTCGTCCAATTTAGTCTCCTGAGGCTAAAAAAGTATAAAACAAACCAAAGAATAACTCTCTTAACTTCCGAAGAAGAAAAGGCACACCTTTTTCGTACTTAGTCAGGAAGGTCCGAAAAAGGTTAAATTACCACCTACCCAACGCTCCTTCAAAAACAGCATATAGCCTGAGTTTTACAAGTGTGAAGGAAGGAAAGATCACTCGGAAAGATCCATTTGATTATGAGAAATGGGGCTTACAACAATAAACTCGATGCTTTGTTCTTTAGGGTTTAACGAGCATGACAAAGACATAAAGTACACTCAAAATCTTTTTCATGTTTTGGTCCAAAGCATTAAAAAGAGAAAACTAAGCTCATACCGGGGGTTCCTTTTCCATTTCCCTCGGGTCCAGAAAAGTGATAAACCTATGCCTAAGAATACTCTTCTCAATTCCGAAGAAAAGAGAGTGTTCCTTTCTCGTATTATTCCACATGGTCTGAGAAAGAGATAACCTACCACCAATGTGGATGCCCATTCACATATTCTTAACGAGCCTGAATGAACAAGTTTACTCAGCAGTCAAGTCTATTTTGAGGAGTCAGACCTGGGCCTAAAGAAACTCAATATATTTTTCGTGAAGTTTTAACGAGTCCTAAAAATTCAACTCGTGGCCTCCTTACTGTTTTTAACGAGCTCGAAGGAGAGCAGAAAGAATGCTCTAAATGCGAGGAGACAAGTGTCATAGGCAGACGAAACTAGTTCCAAGCGCAAGGAACAAACCTATGCATATTGCAAGGAAAGTGAGCAATATAAGGACACTCAGGGAACATCTCCTCAGGGTAAAAGGTGTCAAGTTGCAAAGGAAAAATGATACAAGGATTAGTGACAATGAGAAAAAAGATGAGGGCTTATACAATGAGCTAAAAGCGTGGAAACCGGCATCAGGCTCATAAGCGCGGGCAGGGCACATGCAAATGCAATTACAACTTGAACAACAAGACAAGGCCAGTAAATAGTTGTGAATCCAACTAAAGATCTTGTCTCCAAGAAACAACAACAACAGAATCATATTCAGAAGAAAAGATCTGATGCAGGTCACTTTGGTAGAAACACATGTGACTTTGCTATCTTCTACAAAAGGTAAAGTCAAGGCAAAATCGACCAAAGAAGATTCTATAGTACCAAGGCTCAAGGATTTATAATCTTCAAGATAAACCTCAGAAGGAGAGAAAAGATCAATAAGGGAGATAGAGTCTGTAGGAACAAACTCAGTATCACTGGAGATGAAAAATTCATAAGAAAAATCAAATTCATCAGGATCACTGACTTGCTGTTCAAAGAAAGAGTCAAAAGACTCAACAAGACCAACATAAGAAGAAAGGTCGTGATTACTAGGCAAATCAGGGTTAGACTTAGGCACCACCGAACCAACATCCAACAGAAGATCAGACTATATCAAAGACTCTAGGAAGACTTCATCCGAAGGAAGGAGATCATCCGAGATAGGACACATGTCTAAACTTTCAAATGGACTGATAGAGTAGAGAGAAGGCTCCACAGTCTGTATAGGATGAGTCACCTGGTCAACTGCTGGGACCAAGTCCCGAGAAGGTAAGCATGAAGCCAGAGGCTGCTTCTTAGTAGCAATTGAACGCAAAGGACATGAGGCCACATAGCTCACCTGTGGTGGGGTAGTGTCTATAGAAACACTGGGAATCAATAAAGGAAAGACCTGGTCTCTAGTTGGGTCAAGAGACGGATCAAGAAAATCCAACTGATCGATAGTGACAATTTATTCGCCATGATTAAACTACATCACATGAAAGAATGTTGACACCAAAGCTTGCATGGCATAGACATAATCACGTCCGAGGAGCATATTAAAGTCCAAGGGGTCTTCTATCACCATGAAGTCAACTAAGATGGTCTTCCCACCCAAAGTAATAGGTGTTTGAGCAAGAATTCCCAAGGCTATACAAGTTCTTCTATCAAACGCCAGTAACTGACTAACAGTAAACACAAGGCTGGGAGATCCCATGCCTTGCCAAGCATGAACAGACAAGATACTAAATGAGGCTCCTTCATCAACAATGCAACGAGCAATCATGTATGATTCAACTTTGACCTTTATCTGGAAAGGTGCATCAGAAGGAAGGCACGGCTCAACTAGGCTATCCCAATCAAAGGAAGAAATCCAAGAGCTTGGTGGGGGTTGATCCGAAGCAAGTTCAGTGCCCCCTTGTTCAGTAAGTTTTGAACTGGCAGTGAAGAAAATGTGACTAGTAGACACTTCACTCTCCAAAGGAAGAGTGGGATTGATCGATAATGAACTCGATTCAACCGCTTCGTGAAAGTCACTCTTTGAAGGGAGAGTGGGATTGACCAAAGATGACATTGGTTCAATCACATCAGGATCACTCTCCAAAAGAAGAGTGGGATCGACCAAATCTGAGATTGGTTCGACCACTTGATCAACCAAAGGTTGAGTAGGTTGTTGAGAAACTATAGCTTGTTCAAGAGAAGGAAATTCTTGAGTCTTGGACCAAACTCTTCGCACCTTTGCGATAACAGGACACTGGTGAGTAAGATGATCTCCCTCATATAGCTTACAATAGAACTTAAGTTTGCACTTTGAATGACCAGTTTTCTCAATGGTGTCAACATGACTAGCAGTGGCTGACTGTTTTCTCTCAACATGATCTACAGAGGTTGAGATTTTGCCCCCAGCATGAACACCAGAGACTGGGTGACTAGGTCCAACCTGACAAAGAGAGGCTAGTTGCTGAGAGACTTCAGGATGTTCAAAAATGGGATGACCATGAAACCAAACTCTTCGCACCTCTGTGATAGAAGGGAATTTATAAGTAAGGTGGTCTCCCTCACAAAGCTTACAAGGAAACTTGGGATTGTGTTTTGAACGGTTAGTCTTTTCAACAATGTCAACATGACTCATAGTGGCTGATGGATTGTCTTCAGCATGAACCACAGAGGCTGAGAGACTGCCCCCAGGATGACTTGTAGAGGCTGAGAGACTGCCCCCAGCATGACTTGCAGAGGCTGAGAGACTAGGTCCAACATGACTTGCAGAGGTTGGACATGCACCACCAACATGAACAATAGAGTCTGAGTGGTTAGGATCAACATGGTTTGCAGTAGTTGAGTGTGTGCCCCTAGCATGAACCACAGAGGCTGGGTGGATGGATCCAACATGACTTGCAGAGGTTGGATGGGGAGGTTCAACTTGAACATCAGAGGTTGAACGGGATCCCTTAGCATGAACTGCAGAGGCTGAGTGACTGGATCTGACATGACCTAGAAAGGTTGGAAGGATCCCACCAGCATGATCAACATAGGCTGGATGGTGAAGATCAACTTGACTTGCAGAGGTTGAGTGCTTAGATCCAACACGACCTGCAGAGGTTGGATAGGTGCCCCTAGCATGAACTGCAGAGGCTAGGTGGTGAGGTTCAAATTGACTTGCAGAGGTTGAACGGGTGCCCCCTTGCATATGTGCCTTCTTCCTATTCCTCCTTCTTTTACTCCTTTTAGACTGCCGGTTACTAGTATCAGTACTTTCACCACATGAGGTAGAAGGAGGAGGAGAATCAACTACATGTGAAGGGGAAGCAGTGTTTTGATGCCCTTGATATAAGGAGATTACTTGAGAAGCATTAGGAGCATTCAGGATAGTTGGAGTGGAAAACAACCACACCGGTAGCCCTAGGGTGAATCCAGGTAGATTCAAGGTGGCCATCAAGGGAACACCAACATTCCCTATGAGAGGAATAGTACAAGGAGTTCCCAACATGGGGATCTCTTGGTTGGTGTTCAAAGGGGTGTTAGACATAGTTTCAAACTAGGAGACAAATTCTGAGGTTGATAGGCAACCAAAATTACAAAGCACACACCTAAAGGCACACTAAGTACAGACAAACCACACAACACTCACTAAAAAATTCCTAAAGCCAAACAGACAAACATGTATAAGATACGCTTTCCAAAAGAAAGCTGATAGACAGATACTTGGTGTCCCTGTAGATGTTCTTAGGCACAACCGAAGGAATCGCCCATTTCCCTCCCACACCTTCTATAGGGGTTACCTTCCAAGCCCGTCCAAGGTCAACTAGAAATAGCCTTCCGGTGTACCTGTGTATGAACCCTACATGTCAAAGAGACTAAAGGATACCTTAACTATATTGACAGTTTGGGGGGGACAGTCACAAGCCTAGTTCGTACACATGGGTAGGGTAGCGAAGCCCAAAACCTTGTCTAAGACAGAATCCTCAGATGCGCAAAAACCTTGGTCTATTCTTTGACAAGGAATCGGAGGGTTATCTCCATGCGGCCTCGTGCTTAACTCCCATTTGAGAGGATATTCCCAGATACAATCAATGTAGAAAAGGGTTTACGTAGTGATTGGCCAACTACATCTGAATTTTCACACTTGTGGGGAGTTTAAACTCCCTATCCCACAAGTCTAGCCTAAGCTAGTTGGTGTATGACCCTATAAAATAAAACTTACTAGTAATTTTTAAATTATATTGTTTATTTTAAGGGTTGTTTTTAGTCAGAGGGTAAATGGCATGAAACTTATGTGGTGTTTTGACTCAAAGTTGAAACAAAATGACTAAGCAAAGAGAAATGAAATGCAAAAAGCAAAAAGTATTCTCTTTATTTTTCAAATAGAAACTTGAAAGCCACAAAAGAACAATTTCTTTTTATTTTTATTTTTCAAAAACAATGATATGCCATGCAATCTAGACTAAAAAACTAATCTACATGCATATAAAGCAAACATGTGCTTTTTTCTTTTTCTTTTATAAATGCAAAAGAAAAAATAGCCTATCAACTAATGCAAGCAAGTAATGTAAGCAAAGCAAATAGACAACTACTCTACACACCACAAACAAACCCTAGGTTTCCCTAAAGTTAGATATCAACCTCTCTTGAAAGGAAGGATTCCAAAGGTAAACAAGCCAACAACTTTGGAATGAAGAGACTGAGCAATAAGACTGACATAAATAAAGGTCAAGAAGTCCCAAGTATCAATCTAAACCTACAAACAGAGGTTGCTCAGTACCTTGTCCAACAAGGTCAAGCCAAAGAAGGAGGTGGGGGGGAAAGCAGCAAAAACAAGTATATGTTATTTTTATTTTTCTTTTATAAATGCAAAAGAAAAACTACCTACAAAAAAAAGTATGCAGATAACAAGAACAAAGCAAAAGGAACTCTGCTATACAACCACCAAACAAACTCTAGAATGAACTAAAGTCAGTATAAACCTTACCTGGTAGGAAGGCTTGCATAAAAAACAAGTCAACTATTTTGGCATGGTGAATTTAACCAGCAGAAGAAGAAGGAAACCAACACCAACAAGATTTTGAACTCAGAAAAAGATCACTAACAGAGGTTGACCAGAAACATAAGCCAAAAAATCTTGCCAAGCAAAGGAGGTGGGGGAAAAGAGCAAAGAGAAAACCCTAATGCTATAAAAGGCTTACCACATAGATAAAGAACAATTAAAAGGGATGACACTAACTCCCTGGAGTCATGCACCTACAGAGGACAGCAAAAGACCTACCAAACAACCTTCAAACATAAGAAAAACCACAAAAGAGGAAAACACATTGTTTAAAAGGGCATACACGAGTTTCACTACTGACAGGTCGCGTGTCATATGCGGGTTGACAATACAGCAAGTCGTGTGTACAAGCACACGCGATTTGTATTACTGACAAGTCACGTATCATACGTGGGTTGATAGTATAGACAGTCGCATGTACCAAACCAAACACGCGACTGTTCAGTCTGCAACTCACGTATGGGTGGAAAAAATCCCAAAAAAGTTCAAACAATGCCTTAGGAAGGCAGGGGAAGTATGCTATCAGACTTATAAAGTGTTCCTAAGTGGCAAGAAGGACCTGAAATAATGCAAAAGACTGAAAGAAAGACAAAGAAACCCCAAATAGACAATGCTCTCCCCAGCGGAGTCGCCAGTTCTGTTGTAAAGGAAAGTATCCTATGGCTAGGGTTTAAGAGGCCATCAATGTACTGGGGTTGAAAGCTGGATGCAAATGGTTCTGCAAGTAAATACAAGCAAGTTTCAGAGATTCAAATGGTTCATGCCTTATCCAAATGAAGG
>LPNX010349933.1:283900-307413 GCA_001517045.1 Pseudotsuga menziesii | reverse complement strand
ATTAATCTTGAAAACAAGTACAAGTATACCTTCTCTTCAAGTTTGACACCTCACGAAACCTTGATCTGGTTCTGCTGCTTCTCTTCTCCAAGGAACTCATCCTCCAAGCTTTGCAACACAAGGAGAAAGCTTCTAGGGCAAAGGTGTGGGCAAAGAGAGCTCCAAATCCTCCAGCATAACAATGCAAAGATTCAAGTCTCCTCTCATGGACCTCTCTACCTCTATTTATATGCTTAAGAAAGAGTTAGGGGTGAAGACAAAGTAGTTACAACTGAAGGAGTCAGTTGCATAACTACCCAAACTACTCAAATTTCAAAAGACGTGTTTTTTGACATTTTTAAGAGGCGTACGCAGGTTGCAGAAACAACAGTCGTGTACACGAGGAGTACATGTGGGTTGCAGAAAAAATAGTCATGTACATGAGGAGTACACGTGGGTTGTAATGCAGAAAAGTCACATTTTTAAGGCGTACACGACTATTATATATAGCAACTCACGTACGTACGCAGGTTCCTTAAGGGAAAGTCGCATACACATCAAAAACTCATTTTTAGGGTATTTCTGGGCATTTTTAGACTTTTTTGTCTTCTAGAAAGTTTTAGCTAATAGAAATATATTTCCAACAATGAAGAGATGAGGTCAAACGGAGTTACAAAACTCAATATATGGGTCCTCCAAGTTAGGTGTTTTTTCAGTTACTTTCAGTGACTTTTCATGAAGTGTCGTCATGGAAGTGTCGACATGCGACGAAAACATAGGAAAGTGGTCACAGGCAAAGATGTGTCATTTACTTAGTGTGCCTTTAGGTGTGTGCTTTGTAATTTTGGTTGCCTATCAACCTCAGAATTTTTCTCCTGGTTTGAAACTATGTCTAACACCCCTTTGAACACCAACCAAGAGATCCCCATGTTGGGAACTCCTTTTACTATTCCTCTCACGGGGAATGTTGGTGTTCCCTTAATGGCCACCTTGAATCTACCTGGATTCACCCTAGGGCTACAAGTGTGGTTTTTTTCCACTCCAACTGTCTTGAATGCTCCTAATGCTTCTTAAGTAAGCTAATTATATCAAGGGCATCAAAACACTGCTTCCCCTTCACCTGTAGTTGATTCTCCTCCTCCTTCTACCTCATGCAGTGAAAGTACTAATACTAGTAACCGGTAGTCTAAAAGGAGTAAAAGAAGGAGGAATATGAAAAAGGAACATAAGCAAGGGGGCATTCGTTCAACCTCTACAAGTCAAGTTGAACCTCACCACCCAACCTATGCAGTTCATGCTGGGGGCACCTATCTAACCTATGCAGGTCATGTTGGATCTAAGCACTCAACCTCTGCAAGTCAAGTTGATCTTCACCATCCAGCCTCTATTGATCATGCTGTGGGATCCTTCCAACCTTTTCAGGTCATGTCGGATCCAGTCACTCAGGCTCTGCAGTTCATGCTGAGGGAACCCGTTCAGCCTCTGCATCGTTGGAAAGATATTTCTGTTAGCTAAAACTTTCACCGCATGAGGTAGAAGGAGGAGGAGAACTCAAGATATGGGTCCTCCAAGTTAGGTGTTTTTTCAATGACTTTCAGTGACTTTTCATGAAGTGTCGTCATGGAAGTGTTGACATGCAACGAAAACATAGGAAAGTGGTCATAGGAAGAGATGTGTCATTTTGAGCTATAACAATTGATCTATAGGAAATGAGAGAAATTGAAAGATATAATTGTGTAGTGGAATAATAAGAACAATGTACACTGAACAAGACAAATTTCATAGCAAATTGATAGGAATTGGTCAGTAAATTACAACATTAATTTTGATTAATTCTATTAGTATACAACAATGTTACAATAAGGATAATTCAAATCATGTGGATAGGATTCGAATCTACCAACTCAATCCTAACTATATAGCTAACTAGGAGTATCTAAATCACTGCATGGGAGCCACTAGTATAACTCATGATAACTAAATCAGTCCTACAATCAATTAAACTAGTTAAACCAGTTAAACTGGTAAGGTAGGTGGAAAAAGGCACCTCTTCTCCATGTAACCATGCATAACTAGTGCTATACTGAGTGAATGTGATCTAAATGAATGTAACTTAAGATAAACTTAGCATAACTGGTTACCTACCACAACCAACTGATGGAGGTTGGTGGTGGCACTCAGAGTGGCTCCTAAAATGTAAGGAATGGTCTCAGAGGAACTTAAACTCATGCATGAACATGAAGTAAGTGGAATTTAACCTCTATATGTGTTCCCCATACTCCATTACAGTAAATATGTCTCCCTATGCTAGAAAAAATGATCAATAGACTATAAATGGACAAGGGAGGATTATAATAATCCTAACACCCCCTCGTAATCCTGAATTGGACAACTTTGGGCCCTCGCAATCAGGCCAAAGGTCACCCATACAATCGAATGAAAAATTAAACTGCTTAAAAAACTAAGGAAAATGGGGAAAACCCACCCTCAAAATAAGCAGGAACATGAAATACAAGCTATTCTTAGGAGAACAATATTCCTGTTTGGGAAATAACATGCAAAACTCCGTTGCAATTTGCAGCAGCATGGTTCTTCTGTGCAGTAGCATCCTGGGACCATGCATGTGAAACTATCCAAACTAAATGATTATTTCTAGAGGAATTTTACTCTTGGGAAAAAGAGGAATATGCTCAAATGAATCAAGAACATAGACAACTACAAGATGAAGACTAGACCCATGTAGAGAAACTGAGATCAACTAATGAGAGAGAGAAAAGTGCTTGAGAATTCCAACCATGTGAGGGAATCCCAAGAAACTGATATATTGCAGCCTTGAACATCAAACCATGTGAGGTAAAATCAACTCTAAGTGTTAGGAGCAAGTGTTTAGGCGAATGCAAAATGTCTCCATCTTTACTAGTTCTATGAGGAGATGAGCATGTGATCAAGTAGGAAAGTAGAGAATCCCTGGGAATGTGGAGAGAAAATGGTCGAGATCCATAATCTGATGTATTTTCAAAAATAATCAATGACTCACAAAATATAATATCATCAAACTCATGAGAGAAAACTAACATAAAAAACCCAGCAACAATTTTGAAAGAGACTTGCGTTACTTGATTTTTAACACCAAAATTGATCAGAACAGCTACAAGCATGACCGTAGGCTCTTGAAAATTAAAAATTGAACCAAATAAAGTCATATCATATCCAAGAGTGTGGAACAAAGGTTCCAAGTGCCCCACCGAAATGGTAGATGCACAATTTTCTCCTTCTTCAACCAAATTTTGAGTGTTGGTGTATGCAATCATGTAGGAATTTGTTGGAAGCTCTATATCAAATAGAGTGAATGGATCATTCCTAAAATATGATATTTCTTCCAAAACATCCAAATTATTAATTTTCTGTGCACCAAAAGGAACATTAGAGATAGAAAAATCAAATTCCTCTCCATTTTCTGAAACAATCACTGGCAAACTTTGCATAAGATTTAAAATAAAAGAATCACTGGAGAATGTTTGCGTAGAATGGAAGGAGAGTTTTTCTTCAATAAAATAGATTCGAATGTCTTCTTCTATATCAAATATATGAGAATATGAGATATCAGAGATCTCATAAACTTTCAGAGCAACAGGAGAATGAGTCACTCCAAGGAGACTTTCTTCAATTCGATTTGACTGTGTTGAAGGTTCTTCTTGTTCTTCATCTTGAACAACTTGCTTTTCTACAGGAGAGGGAACATAGAGTACATTATCGAACTCATCACATTGGATTTTAATAGAACCTCTCCCAACAGCTGGGATTTGGGAGTCACCTCCCATATGAGTTCTAGGTCCTCCTGATAGAGTGAGAGTGGTGAAGGATTCCCTGGAGGAAACAATTTGGTTGGATGCTCCATAATCTATCAAGTAAGCCTTCGACAGAGTGAGTCCTACTTTCAAAGAAAGGCACCTCTCATATTCTTCAATCTGCTCTCCAATATCAAACATCTTTGCACCTTGAGGAAGGGAAATATAGTTATGTTCAAGGAGTGTTGTCAACTGGTCGAGTGTCTTCTTCATGCACTGGCTTTCTAGATGAAATCCTCTCATATAGTATGGAAACTTAGTCTTCTCTTTTATGGAACCTGAGGCTCCATTAGAATATCTTTGATTCTCTTTTGGCTTCGAATCATTGGATTTGGGCTCCTTCCCTTTGTTCTTCCCTCTGGCTTGCGCATTGTTTGAGTCTAAAATCAGAAGAGCTTGATTCTTAGAGGTTTGTAACACTCCCATTTGAACCAACTTATCATGCTCGTTTATTAATGACTCAACAAAAGCATCAATAGAAAAAAAATTCCAATTGGGGATGGAAACTCTTCCAGAATGGAAGGTAGAGACAAAGACAGAGTACTCAGAACCAAGCTTGCTAAGCACAAACAACACAAGATTCTCATCTTTTGTCTCTATTCTGCATTGTTTACATTGCAGTCCTAGTGACTTGAATTTTGTGAAAAACTGCTGAATAGTTTCGAAATTATTGGGCTGCAATGCAATGAGGTCATTCTCCAATATGTTCCTTCAAATCTCATCTTGTTTTCCAAACAACGATTCAATCCTATCCCAAGATTTCTTCGGAGTCTCTAGTCCCTCAAGGTGGAACAAAATATCCTGGGAGATATGAGTGCATAGGAAGCCAAAGGCTTCATCCAACCGATTCAAGAACTTGTTTTTCTCAGCAGGGTGATGGGGCTTTGTCTCTATGCCCATTGCCATGCTAAACAGGACAATATTGCACAAGGAGACATGCATATATTCCCTCCAATCAACATATTTGAAGGGTGTAAGGATCCGGGGTACAAGAGATGAAGGATCCATCAATTTGTCTGTGGATCAGTCAATTCTTCAACAAGATACATAGGTACCTTCAAGTAACACTGCAAAAACCACAATAAATTCAGAATCATGTCAGCTTCAAGCCTTCCACCTCGACATGTACACTTTATCAGGGTTCGTCACACCTGCAGAGACTTCTCTAATGAATCTAGAGTTATTAATGCACAAATTGCAGGAATTATGTTGAAACCTAGCTGCTTCTGGTCTACAATGGAGGTTGCACAAACTTACTGCTAGCCTAAACAAGGATCTGATACCATGTTTGAATTATTTAACCATTGATCTACAGGAAATGATATCAATTTAAAGGTATAATTTTGCAGTGGAATAGTAAGAACAATGTACACTGAACAAGGCAAATTTTAGAGAAAACTGATAAGAATTGATCAGTAAATTAAAACATTAATCTTCATTAATTCCAGTAGTATACAATAGTGTTACAATAAGGAGAATTCGAATCATGTGGATAAGATTCGAATCTACCAACTCAATCCCGAATGACTGGATAACTAGGAGTGTTTAAATCATTGCATGGGATCCACCAGTCTAACTCATGATAACTAAATCTGTCCAACAATCAATTAAACTAGTTAAACCAGTTAAACTAACAAGGTAGGTGAAAAAGGCACCACTTCCACATGAATCCATGCATAACTGGTGCTAGAATGACTCAATGTGATATGACTAAAGATAAACTTAGCATAACTGGTTACCTACCACAACCGACTGATGGAGGCTGCTAGTGGCACTCAGAGTGGCTCCTAAAATGTAGGGAATGGTCTCAAAGGCACTTAAACTCATGCATGAATATGCAGTAAGTGGAAATTAACCTCTATATGTGCTCCCCATACTCAAGTACAGTAAATTTGTCTCCCTATTCTAGACAAAATGATCAATAGACTAAAAATGGACAAGGGAGGATTATAATAATCCTAACACTACATAGTTGGGACTTCTCTAATGTGGGCACTTCAGGTAGGTTAGGTGGTCTCATTATTGGTTGGAAAACTTGTGAGATGCTATGCATTGATATATGGGATTTTAATTCAGGCCTTGGAACTATTATTTTCTCTCATGAGATGCTATGCATTGATATATGGGATTTTAATTCAAGCCTTGGAACTATTATTTTCTCTCGTAAGATGGTACTTGCATATCTCTTTGTTAATATATATATGCCATATTAGCACAAGTTCACATTTTGGGAAGATTTATTTGACTCTGGCCTACTGCTTGGGGACTTAATTTTTTCTCTGTGTGATGGAGATATTTGGGGGCCAAATTCCCAAAATGATCAATTGAATGATTACTTCCTCCACTGACTCGATGATAATTCCTTTTACAATATTCATCATGTTACTCTTAGACCAACCGAGTGTAATAAATGAGTTGGACCTAAAATAATAGACAATATACTCAATAGATTCTTGATTAATGAGGGTTTTCTTCAATCTGGTACTTTTTTTAGACAGTGGGTAGGGGAGGGGGTGGAATTGAATCATTTCCATATCTTTGTGTATATAGATATGCACACATTGAAACCTCATAGTTCTTATAAATTTAATGCCTACTAGTTGGAAGAAGAGGAGTATATACAACTAGTTAGAAGTAATTGGGATCCATTTGATTCCAGTAGGCATGGTTCGACCATAATACATTTTCTTAATAATATCAAAAGGATTAAAGGAAAATCCATTTCATGGGATACTGATAGGAAATCCAGGTTAAACTTGGAGCTCATAAGGATAGAACATTCTCTAGACTTATTTCATGATCAACAAAAAGAAGGTTTTTTCTCCTTAGAACAAATAAGATAGATTGTTGAGATGGAGATCATACGCACTAGAATCATATATCAAAAATACACTACTTGGAGTATAAAGAGAAAGGCCATATGGATTGAAAAAGATGATGATAATGAAATACTTTTATAATTTGGTTAAACACAAGCACCACACTAATTCCATTTGGAATATTGAATATTGTTATGGAGAGAAACTTCCTATGGATTAAGGGTACCACAACAGACAGTATGACACTAGAAATCAATCCTTTCCAATATGCAAGAGCAATAAAAACATCTAACACTAAGGGATATAGATCATACCTTATTCCAAACGGTTGAAGTAGATCCCTGTTGAGCTTTTCCAATCACGCTTGTATTTCAAACAACAAACAAAGCAAGCATGATATATAATAATGTGTTAGACCTACTCTAGAATATATAATCAATCATGTATAAGTAATTAAATACATCCATGGATTCAATATTCATATTTAAAATGCACATGCATTGGACAGGAAAAGACATTTCTATTAATAAAATAGAGATACAATAGTGACAAACTCTGTCGGTACTTCTGCGAACCGGAGAAACCAAGTCCTCCGCATGGGCCTCCACCACTTCAATCCTCCATCTCTTGATAGCAAACTCATAAATAAAAGGAAAGCTTGGGAAGAACATTATGTGCTCCAAAGGGAAAAAGGGATGTAGACTCAAGTATAAGAAAAATTGAGGCAAAAATGGACTATAGTTTCCTTACTCTTCAATTTCTCTTCCTTCAATGTATCTAAGAGGCTCAATATATAACACTCCAAAGAGGTAATGGAGGGTCGAATCCAAGCATTCTCAAGGAATTTTGGAAGCCCAAGAGTCAAGTTATTCATACTCATATGAGGAAATCTCCAAAAATATTTGTCTTTATGCACACATACCGATGTACGTGGGTTTGAGGTCAAAAGTTGCGTATACATGTGATTATGGCTTTAAAAGTGGCAGATAGGTATAAACAGGTGATTTTTGGGGATAATATTGGAACATCAAAGTGTAATATAAGTCCATGGGGTCCAAAGAGTATGCAGAGGGACATGGAAGGCCATAAAGGTTTGATCTACCAGGTGTGGTAAAATCAGCTATAACAGATGCCCCCTAATGTTTGATGTCAGAGGGGTAACATGATGGCCGAAATACATTATATAATCCATCCTAGAAGTGGAGTAAGGAAGACCTAGGTGGAAGAACCAGCCACTCATTGGTACAATACAATGATCAATCTCTGCATGTGACTACAAATACATATAGCAGTACCGAATACATAAGAGTACAATGGCCATGAATAGGCATGATATATACAAAGTGTCATGTGGTCATCGCCACGTACAATATACAATAAGTCAATATCTCCATAAGGATGAAGATATCTGATATACACTCGAACCTGATCACGAGAGCTGACATCTCATGAATACAAGCACGATCAAGGAGGTAACATATATGGAATTCCACCAAGATGTAAGGCCTTCTACACAAACTGCTACGAGTACATGTCCTACTATTCGAATATATGTGTCGAGGTCAAACATAGTAGTCCATCATCTGATTACCGGTCATTGATGTATACCGTTAACAGATGCGAGATAACTCACTGATAATGAAAATGCAAATCAAGGTACAGAGTGCAATCTAACAAGTGTGAATATATGTGTTGAGGTCGAACACTTGGAAGAATCCATCGATTAGGGGACATTTATGTATTCCCAAAACTATCGATGGTGAGAGAACATACCACTGATGACTGTAAGTCTCAAGGTGCTCAAATGAATCTAGAATCCTATTCCAGAATAAATGATCATAGTCGATGGAATGGAATCTGCTGGAAGGAGGGCATTAAGGAATCCCCCATCAACCAACATGAGGTACTCAACAAAACTGTATAATATGGAAGAACTCGAACAAGATGTGCATGAACCAGTAACAGTACCAGGAATGACCAACATGCAAAGTCAAGATAACTGAGGAATGGCCGAATCAGGATTCCACTTCCTTCGAAAAAGAGCATAAGGAAGATGGTGATTGAAGGTAGGCAGCATGGACTCAATATGAAAACTAGGACATCTATGTGACACAAGAGGCATCAATAGAGGATCCATGGGGACTGGAAGCATAACCAGTTGGTGGAGATAAAATCAGATTAATGAGTACAACTCCTAAAGTCAAACTAATAACCCAACCAACGGATGTGATATATAGTGCTCTGTTCGAAGGCAACATGAATCGACTTCTACCAAAGATAATATCATTTCTCGTCCAACTTTTTATGTTTTATTTTTTATTTTTTTGGACTTTTTCAGATATTTTGAAAAGCTTGAAAAAGAATAAAAGTGCTTTATAGTACATAGCTAGGAGGAGATGAGTGTCAGGGACAGGTAAACTAGTTCCAAGCAGTGGAACATACCTATGCTCAATGCAAGGAAGTAGGTGCAGGATAATGACACTTTGGGGAAGGTATACTCCCGATAAAGGGGTGATCAAGATGCAAAGTATATGTAAAAGGATCTGCTTGTCTAGACATGAGAAAAACTCGGGCTACATGGCTTATAACTCTAAAGCAGGGAGCTGACATAAAGCTCATGAAATGCAATCACAACTTGATATATGTAAGGGAGTCCCAGGGGAATGGCCAGCATAAAGCTCAAGAGGAGTATGAAGCTCTTGCTCAAGGACATGGAGGGACTAAAAAGGGACTCCCCACACCTAAAGGAGAAATCTCAGTATGGGAACCAAATGTGAAACAAGATCTAACTAGGGTGCCCATGTATAGGAAAGCTCTACCACTCACACAATGTCACTTCTAACAGCAGCATGAAGTTTCTATGACACTATGGAATGGGTTCATACCTAAGGTTAAGATGAAAAGTTCATAAGGCCATGCAAAAAGAAAGCGGATGTGAAATCCTAACCTATATGCCAATTCAGACAGTATCCTGTGATGGGCACGAATGAATCAAAGCCTCAGAGAGAGTGTACAAAAAATTGAAACCTACATGACAATAATATTATTCCAAAATAGATGGAAATAGTCACTAAAGATTCCAAACTATAGGATATAGGGAGGATTGATCATGACAACTGCATTCAAAGGAAACAGTGCGGTGCACAATGGGACATAAGAACGAATGTAAGGCATAGAACCAATGTTCAGGTATCCACTACCACCCCCATGAGGGTGAACACTGGTGTTGACACCGGGTGAAGGGAGTGAAAATCCTCCACAAATGGAGTAGAGGGTGGAATATGACCACTCCAAAATCTACGAGCAAGATAAGGGGTCGTGGTGCCCCACAGTCCAACACCAGGGTCTACAGTAGGACCTGGACTGAGTGACGAGATACTAGTAGTGATATCAAGCATGTTGAACATAAAAGGACCCAAACTCAAGAGAACATAACTATACTCAAGTAACCACGATCGCAAAATCCAACTAGCGCACAAAGAGCATACTCCTAAGAAAATATAAATCCAGAATGAAAGCAAGCCAAGGGGAGGATAAATGATCTCTCGAATGCAGTAGGTATGTCTTGCCTAGGAGAGGCTTGAGACTCCCATACAATACAAGCATAGGTGTGTAACCAATTATAGTGGCCCTCATATTCAATGTGTAAAACGACTATGTTGTTCGACCCCTACTTGGCCAGGACACTCACAGAATAACCTTTGCAAGTAACCCCTATGATACCTAGTTAAGGAAACTAAGGTCACCCCAATACAACCAATGCTCAAGACGACAGTCGCAGGAGGGATCGACCGTATGGGAAGGGTAGCAAAGCCCGAAGCTCAAAAGCACCAACCGGTACCTCCAAAGCCCCCAGATATGAATACGATCCTGGAAATATATCCGCCATTCACAGAAAGTGGCCAGGGGCTATCCCAACCACATTTGTGTATGTTGCCTCATGCTTAATTCCTTTGTAAGAGGAGCCTCCTAAGAAACACTAATTATACCAAGGATTTCACTCTCTCACCTGGACAGACACCTACTTGTTTCGTTTAGTAGCCTTGGAGAATTAACTCACAATGAACTATTCCAAGACTCTAAATCCTAATCTTGTTGATGTACCCTATCAAAGAAAAATGTGTAATTCATTTTATTTAAGCGTTGATTTTAATGGTTGTTATTACTCAAATGGAAATGACCGTACAACCGATGGTATTATGACTCAACAGTGAAAGTAAATGTGCACACCTAACAAACAATGCCAAGTGCAATTTTGTCTTTAAATATGAAGAAAGGGGTATGCCACTACATAAAATGAAAAAATATTCATTCCTTTCCAAATGTCAATGCAATCCTTCCTATATGAAATCCTAACCACAACTCTCATCCAACAAATCCAATGCAAGTACCTCCTTAAATCCATATGTGAGAGGTAAGTAAGAATGCAACTATTATTTTGTGTTTTCAATATTAAAGAATGAAAATGCAATAAAAGGAATTACAATTCTCAGTTTCTGCAACAAGCATCAAACACAAGCCAAGAAAGACACCGAGACAAAAAGACTAATGTACTAATGGAAAAACAAAAAAAGGAGATAAATGAATAGAACTACTTTCAAAGAAAAATCAATGAAAAAGCGGTCTCTAGTCACAAAAGAAGTAGTCAACCGACAACATCAGAACCCAGGAAGACCCAGCCACACTCACAACCCACCCAACAACTTACCACATCAAACTCAACCAAAAAAAGGAGGATGTACGTGACTGTTCAAAGGACAGTAGCGTATGTACATGACTTTAGCCAAAAACCTACATGTATACGTGACTTTTGGCCAAAACCCTACGTGTGTACATGAATTTTAGCCAAAAACATGTGTATACAGAGAATAAACTATTAAAAAGTAGGCCAAGGTTCAAACCAATCTAGGGGTGTGTCAATGGATGAACATACTACTAAATGTGACACGGAAATGGGAAGAAACAGAGAGCAAGTCAAGCACATTGTGCCCCCAAACCCCAAAGAAAAATAAGGAAAATCCCTAGCAAAGTCGTAAATTGTGTTACGGAGAGAAACTTCCTATGGCTTGGGGGTACCACAACAGACAGTATGACACCAGAAATCAATCCTTTCCAATATTCAAGAGCAATAAAAAAATCTAACACTAAGGGATATAGATTGTACCTTATTCCAGATGGTTGAATTAGATCCACATTGAGCTTTTCCAATCATGCTTGTATTTCAAACTCGCTCTCAACAACAGCAAACAAAGCAAGCATGATATATAATAATGTGTTAGACCTACTCTAGCATATATAATCAATAATGTATAAGCAAGTAAATACATCCATGGATTCCATATTCATATTTTAAATGCACATGTATTGGACAGGAAAAGATATTTCTATTAATAAAACAGAGATACAATAGTGACAAACTTTGTAGGCACTTCTGTGAACCAGAGAAACCGAGTCCTCCACTTGGGCCTCCACCACTTCAATCCTCCATCTCTCGATAGCAAGCTTACAAAGAAAATTCAAGCTTGGGAAGAACACTATGTGCTCCAAAGGGACAAAGGGATGCATACTCAAGTATAAGCGAAATTGAGGCAACAATGGACTATAGCTTCCTTACTCTTCAATTTCTCCTCCTTCAATGTATCCAAGAGGCTCAATATATAGCACTCCAAAGAGGTAATGGAGGGTCGAATCCGAGCATTCTCAAGGCATTTGGGAGGCCAAGATTCAATTTATTCGGACTCATATGATCCAAAAATATTTGTCTTTATGCACACATCCCGATGTACACAAGTTTGATGTCAAAAGCTATGTATACACGCGATTATGGATTTAAAAGTCGTGTATAGGTATAAACAGGTGATTTTTGGGGATAACCTTGGAAGATAAAAGTATAATATAAGTCCATGGGGTCCAAAGAGTCTGCAGAGGGATATGGAAGGCCATTAAGGTGTGATCTACCAGGTGTGGTAAAATCGGCTATAACAAATATGATGAGGGACCTCAAGTGATACATTTCCAGGAACAAAATCAAGAGATCATGGAGGAGATTAGTTTGGAAGAATAACAAAAGGAAGTTTGATCTATGAAAAAGGATAAACTTATAGGCCTCGATGGATGGCCTTTGGAATTCTTTAGTGGATTTATGGAGTTGTTCGAATAGGATCTATTAGTAGTCATAGAGGAATCTAGAAGTAATGGGAGGATGCTTGAATCTTTTAATTCCACTTTTATTGCCCTAATTCCAAAGGTGGATAATGTTACAAAGTGGGACAACTTCAAGACTATCTCATTATGCAATTATGTTTACAAATTGATTGCTAGAATGATCACTAGTAGAATCAAACCAATTATCTCTAAATCTATCTCATAAGACCAATTTTCATTCCTTAAAGGAATGAAAATATATGATGTGATTGGTACTGCACAGGAGATGTTGCACTCTGCAAAAGTCAAAAAGTTATCAGCTTCTATAATCAAGGTGGATCTGATGAAGGTTTCCAAAAGGGTAAATTGGTTATATCTCAGGTTGGTTCTACTCCGGGTAGGATTCAATCTATAATTTTTCAATTGGTTTTTCTGATGTTTCCAATATATTTATTTTTCTCTACAAATTAATGGTTTTCCTACTAATTTCTTTAGACCCTGTAGAGGCCTTAGACAATGGTGCCCACTGGCTCCCCTACTTTTCATTCTGGTAATGGAAGGACTTAGCAGTTCAATATCATTTGCTCAATAAAATGGTGTTATACATGGCATAAAGGTGGATGAGGACATTTACTTTTCTCATCTTATTTTCATTGACGATAATCTCCTATTCTCTGATGGATTTAGGAGAGATCTATTGAAGTTAAAATAAATTTTGGACCTTTTTTTTAGGATTTTGGTATGTTGGTCAATGGATATAGTCTCGGTGATGAATTTGTAACATGGAATTTTAGATTGGATGCTTGCCTTATTTTTATTTTTTAAGTGGATGATTAAGATGGGATTAGTGTAATACCCCCATTTTGACCCCTAGACCATATTGGATTGATAATGTAAATGTTGTAAAATTGTAATGTATGATTCCTAGTGTGGAGCTAAAGGAAAAGGCCCCACTAGGGAATGCCTAGAATTATAAAGGAACGCATCTTATATTTTTTGAATCATGTGCTAGTAAGCCATGGGATATTGTAAAATCAATGTAATATTTGTAATGTAAATACAAGTCTAGAGTTGGCTATGGAAGCAACTAAAATCAGGGGGTTGTGTGTATCCACTAAGGAGAGGTGAGGGGGTGTAAGAGAGAGATTCAACCCTCTATTTCCAAGTTTCATATTGAGAATCCATGTGTCATGAATGGTAAGAATAGACCCAAGTGTCCTTTCTTGATGTTCTTTATTTCTATTGTAAGGAGGCACCTGAGAAATCATCTCATGAATTTAATGGAGCATGGACTTAGCAAAGAAATTTGTATGGAAGAGTATGGGATCATTTTACTTGACGCATAAGTCAATTTCCTTCATGTGTATTCGTCTCCTTTCATTTCCATTCCATTACGGAGGAACCAAACACTAATTATCAGCATGCTATGTGTTCCCAGAAGTGAAAAATAATAGAAATAACTGTTAGTTTTTCTAGATATTATTATCTTAATTAGGATCTTTGTCTTAAATAATAACAAGTACAACTAGATGCATAATATATAACAGATACAAAAGACACAAAGATTTTCACCATGGAAAACATAAAGGAGAAATCCCCTCAAACTTCCTCAGAAAAATATAGTCACAAAGACTATGTCATAAGATGATCAATCCCAGTAATAAGAAGTATTCAACAACTATCTATCTCTCCTCCATTGTCTCTCTCTCTCTCTCTCATGCAAACTTGTGTGAGTTTGAGGTGTGTAGAAATGAGGGAGGGTGCCTCACTGTTTATACTAATCAAGTAACTAACCTTTTACATGATTGGACCAACTTGTTTCCCTAATAGGGTCGAATTATCCTAGAGAGATTCCAAATACACCTTACATGATGTCACAGTAGGGAATATTGCCCTAACTTTACAACAGAGGTTGTACCTCAAGGTCTAGACACAATAAAGACATCCCACAAGGAGGTAAACACATCTCTAATGGGGGTACAACAAAATACAATGATAATATACATCTAAATATCTTTTTATGTTACAAATACATTAACACTCCCTCTTAACTAGGAAGGTATTCTCTCTCTTCCATAGTCATCAACACATCTGGTCAAGTATTCATCTTGGAGTCATCATCACTGATTCATAGAGCCATGATAATAGTTGCTTCCATCATCATAATATTACCCATCATGAAATGGTACTATCTGTCATCAAAAGTTTCTATAGAGCCAACCCTTTTTCATGTTGGGTGTAGGCCTAGTCTTCATCAAGGTCTTCATTTGTGACATCTTTGAGCAATCCATCATGCAGGGACTGTCCAGGAACTTCTTTACATTTCCACGACAATAACCTATGTCTTCTACCTTTATCTCATTGTATCTAAATCATCTCTTTTGTCCTGCACAAAACAAAACAGAGCATCCACGGTCAACCTGCATTCTGCTATTAAAGGAGAACTGCCTAATTGCACCTCACATGATTGATTACCTAATCATCTGAACATTGGAACACACACATATATAGATATATATGTAAGGGCTGATTACAACCTGCTACATTAGTACTTTTACATTGTAGGTCAACCTCGGGAACTTATTACATCTAAGCAACCTGCATCCAGGATCATTTTCATTCAGACAACCTTTAGGGTGTATTACATCTGTGTAACCTGTGTACTATGTCAGGACTCCTTTTACACTCGAACAACCTGCAAGAATTATTATATTCGAGTAGCCTGTGTACTACGCCAGGGCTCATATTTACGCTCAAATAACCTGTCTCGGGACTGATCACGTCCAAGGATAACTTGCGAGATTCGCCAGGACTGATTATGTCCGAGGACAACCTACAAGACTGATTATGTCCAAGCATCCTTCTTCACCAAGATTTTTCCCGCTTGGAAAACTTGTCTCATTTCCCATGTGAGATATTATGCATCTGTTATTTCTAGCATAGACTCATATCAGGATTGATTACATCCAAGGATAACCTGCGAGATTCACCAAGACTTATTACATCCAAGGACAACCTACATGACTGATATGTCTGAGAAACCTATGATCTTCACCAGGATTTTACGCTCATACAACCTGTGTCTCTAGATATGCTAGAACACATCACTCCCTCTTTCGAGAGGTCTCGTTTTGGATCACACCAAGTATTTCTATGAAGTACTCGAACTTCACTCTCTCTAGAGTCTTGGTCAACAAATCAACTATCTGCTCATTCGTTGCCATGCACGAGAGCTTCACTGCTCCTCTCTGCACCATGTCCCTGATGTAGTGGAACTTGATGTTGATGTGCTTCAAATTGTCATGGAACACAGGGTTTTCTGACAGCTTCATGCAACTCTGATTGTCACAGAAGATACAAGTCACATCCAACTGGAGATCAAATAAGGAAGACAATATATTTCGTAGCCACGTCACCTCGTAACTAGCCGATTAAGCGACAACATACTTTTGCTCAGTTGCACTCAGCGCCACGCATGATTGCTTCCTATTGAACCAGGAAAACATGCTAGATCCCAAACTAAAGCAACAACCTGAGGTGCTCTTCCTGTTATTAGCGCTACATCCCCAATCTGAATCAACATAACTGTGTAGCTTAATCTTCTGATTCACATCATATTTGTGGCCATAATCCACTGTACCTTTTAGGTACCTCAGTACATGCTTTGCAACTATCAGGTGAACATGTCTTGGATCCCTCAGGAACTGGCTCAGGGTGTTCACAACAAAGCATCATATGTGTGGCCTTGTATTTGTCAGGTACATCAATGATCTAATCATTCGACGATACTTCGTGGAATGAGCCATCTCAAATGAAGCATCACTAAGAATCTTGAAATTAGATTCCATAGGTATGGCTATTGTCTTGCATTCCAACATTCTTAGTCTCTTCAGAATCTCCACTAAATACTTTCCTTGACCAAGGAAGATCCCATCTGCACTCTGCCACACCTCCATGCCTAAGAAGTAGTGCATCATACTTAGGTATTTCATTTCAAACTTTGTAGCAAGTATCTTCCTTGCATCTTTAATAAGTTTATCTTCGACTTTCAGAAACAAGTCATTGATATATAGTAGGAGCATCACTGGTATTTAGTCTTCAACCTTGAAGTAAAGGTTGGAACCCTATTTACTCTTCGTAAATCCTAGGCTCATCAAGAAGCTATCCATCCTTTCGTGCCATGTCCTCGGTTCTTGTTTCAATCCATACAAACCCTTATTCAATTTTCACACATGGGTCTTCCTGTCATGTGTCTCAAATACCTGTGGATGTTTCACGTACACGCCTCGACTACACCATTCAAGAAATTTGCCTTGACATTCATCGGGTGTATCTTCCATTTCATAAATGCTGCCAATGCAAATATGTTCCTAATCGTAGTGTACCTCGCCACGGGTGCAAATGTCTCTTCGTAGTGTATTCTTTCTTTCTGTGAGAAGCCTCGCGCTACAAACCTTTCCTTGTATTTCTCAATGCTTCCATCTATGGCATGCTTGATCTTACATATTCACTTCAAAGTCATGGCAGACTTATTTTCCAGTCTCGGAACTATCTCCCAGACATCATTCTTCATGATCGACTAATATTACTCGATCATAGAATCCTTCCATTCTTTATTTTTTGTGGCCTCTTCATAGGTGGAAGGTTCTCTGTCAATGATGTCACATAGCAGGGCCACACAGCTATTGTAGGTATTTTCCATTTTTCTCTCTCTATGTATTCCTTCTGGAGCGCCATACCTTTATTCTTCTCGTATAAGATCTCGTGCCCATGCTGGTTTCCTATTGTGGGAGTCCTTCTCAAGGATTGTCTCTACTATCTCTTGTGGTTATTCCATGTCGTGGTCTTCATGGTGTTCTGGAATTGCTTCTCCATTTTCCATATCTCGGGCTCTCGTATGTTTAGGCTCCTCGACCTATTGAATAGGTGTCCTCCTAGATCTAAAGTATGTTGAGTCTTCATCAAAGGTTACATCTCTACTGATGTTGATATTCTTGAATTCTGGGAAGTATACTCGATAGGACTTTAATGTATCATTGTATCCTATGAATATACCCTTCTTCCCAGAAAGATCGAGCTTGGTCATTTTCTACTTTGGGATATGTATGTACACCGGTCAACCAAATATTCTCATATGGCTGACTTCTGGCTTCACTCCTAAGGAAGCTTCTTCCAGAGTCTTGTTGTCAAGTACTCGATGAGGAGTATGGTTCTGTACATACACAACTATCCTTGCTTCCTCTGCCCAAAGGTGCATAAGAAAATCTTGATCATGTAAAACTGATTTTGCTGCTTCCATGATGGTTCAGTTCTTTCGTTCTACAACCCCATTCCACTGAGGATTTTATGGAGTGCTCAACTCCCTCTTAATCCTGGACTCTCTGAAGAGTTCCTTGAATTATTTCAAGGTGAAATCTCCACCATTATCTGACTGTAGAGTCTTGATCTTCCTACCACTTTGGTTCTCGACCAAGGCTTTATATTCTGTGAACTTACTGAAAACTTCATTTTTCCCTTTCAAGAAATATATCCAAGTCTTACATGAGAAATCATCTATAAAGGAAACATAGTACACATACCCACTTAATGAGCTATAAGACATGGGTCTGCATACATTCGAGTGTACTATCTCCAGTATTCCTTTGGCCTTGATCTCACTGCTAGGAAATGTATTCTTTGCATGCATTCCTTGTGCACATCCTTTGCAAATGCCTTCATGCTTTGCTTGGATCTCTGGAAGTCAAGAGACTACTTTTCTTTCCATCGGTAGTGCTATGTAGCGCACATGTGTAAGCCTTATGTGCCATAGTTCGCTTGGTTCAATTGACTCATTAACCGGTGCTTGTTCAGGTTGTCCCTTGATCTTGTACAATCCTCCTTCTTCTTCTCTAATCATTGTTTCATCCTCTATTGTCTTCCCTATAGGACACATTAGAACTTGGTCATCGACAAATTCAACTCTAATTCCCTTTGCATCTAGTACAAAGATGGAGAGAATATTCTTCTTAAATCCTAGAACATATAGCACATCCTTCATCTTTAAGGATTTCCTAGAGTCAACCTTGTATGAAACTTCTCCACTCCCTTTTATGGGGTATTGGTAATCATCCCCAAGTTTCACCTTGTGAGATGACTCATGTTCATACATATTAACGAATGATTCCTTGTATCCTATCATGTGTTTCTAAGCTCCACTATCCACAATCCAATCATTTCTTTCGTGTGAGATAGTGCCAATAAGTCTTGAGATTAGCACATACTCTTCATCTAAATCATCCTTCTCTCTTATAAATATTTTGTTTGTTGGTTCATTGTCTTCAGCAACATGAGCATGGTGTCTCATTTTCTTGATGGGACAATCTCTTGCAAAGTGTCCCTTTTCATCACAAATATAGCATCGAACATTTGAAGGATCTCTCTTGGTCTTCTTGTGATGAAAGTTATTCTTCTTCTCCTTCTTCTTGAAGTTATTCCTGGTGTGAAGTGTGAGAGCTTGATCTTCAGTTGGTCACATTTTCTATTCTCTTGTCATGAGTCAAGCTTCTTCTTGTGCACATTATTCTCGGAGTTTGCTGAAAGAGATCAACCTCCTTCTTGTACAAATTCCTTGAATGAATGAGTCCTATGATCTAGGGGGGCATTCAAGGTAGTCATTACAATTTCTTCTTCTGCTACATTCTCTTCAACCGCTTCAAGTTGTTCTTTTATTTGAGCAACCCTAGTGAATTAAGACTGTATAGTCTCATAGTTTTGTATCTTCACATTCTTCAATTGGTTCCTCAAAGTCATTTTCTGATTGATGTTCTTTCCTTTGAACATATTTGTCAAAGCATCATATACTTCCTTCAGTGTCTTAAATGGAGAAACATGGGGAATAAGGTGATCCTTAATAGAATATGCAATGATTCTATTGGCCTTAACCATGCTTATGTAATGAGCATCCTTAGCTTCATCGCCCTCTTGTTCTGGAAACTCCTCAGTGATGTACTGATCCAAATCATTTTCTTCAAGGATCAGCGAGATTCTGTACTTCCATGCTTGGAAGTTATCAACCCCTCCACTATTGTTCTCAAGTTGAGTATGGTGAGTCATCTTTTCAAATGAGAACCTCAAATGGAAATAGAAAAGATTTAGATCTTACCGATTTGAGGTGTCTGACCTTGTCCTGGGATGGTTGATCTAAGGTTTGTTAGAGAAACCATAATTTTCCAAACTTGGAGATTGGGAGCTCTGTTTGTACAGAAAGATGAACCTCCTTGAGGCGATTTACTCAGCAAGGTCACTTTCTGAAGACTAAGGTGGGAAGCCTCCGAAACTTGATTTCCTAGTTTCTCTAGGCACCGGTGACAGGGTCAAAAAATGAAACTTCTTGAAATCTAAAACTGCTTCCACCAAAATGTGTGCCCTACTGAGGTGAGTTAACTTAGTCCTCTTTTCTTGATGATTTGTGGAGAGAACACCTTGAACTAGGAAGCCCTAGTTTCTACAGCTGCACAATGCCTTCTTTCAGAGAGGCTCTAATACCATGTTAGTTTTTCTAGATCTTATTAGATTAATTAGGATCTTTATCTAAAATAATAACAAGTACAAATAGATGCATAATATATAACAGATACACAAGACACAAATATTTTCCCTAGGGAAACCATAAAGGATAAAACCCTGCAAACTTCCTTAGAATAATACAGTCACAAAGACTGTGTCATAAGATGATCAATCCCAGTAATAAGAAGTATTCATCAACTATCTATCTCTCCTCCCTTGTCTCTCTCTCTCTCTCTCTCATGCAAAATTGAGTGAGTGTGAGGTGTGTATAAATGAGGGATGGTGCCTCCCTATTTATACTAATAAAGTGACTAACCTTTTACATGATTGGGCCGACCTGTTTCCCTAATAGGGCCGAATTCTCCTAGAGAGACTCCAAATACGCATTACATAATGTCACACTGGGGACTATTTTCTCGACTTACAATGGAGGTTTTGCCTCGAGGTCTATACACAATAAAGACATCCCATAAGGAGGTAAACACATCTCCAATAGGGGTACAACAACATACAATGATAATATACATCAGAATATCTTCTGAAGTTACAAATACATCAAAAATAACAACTAGGAAAGAAGCCACATTTTAGAGCGTAAAAAATACCTAGAAATTCATGTGAGTAGTGAAATCCAATGGGGAATCCATAGACATAAACCTTGCAGAAAATTTGAGAAGGTCAAAATCCTAGAAATCCATGAGAAGATCCAGATTTGGAAGCCTAGAAATTTTATTTCGTGGGTGAAAGTAACGTGGCCAGAAAATCATAGAAATACAAGAGTGGATGGAAGTGAGAGAGATATGAGAGGTCAGAATTGCTTGATATACCTAGTGAAGGAAATATATCTCTAAAGGTTTAGTAGCTTGCACATTTCTATACCACCCTAAAGAGAACTGGAGGGAAGGGGCGCCTAAGGGACTTTGTGGCAGAGAAGGGGACCTTCCTTGTGTTGGGTGTGGTAGGTATCCTTGGTGCCAAGGTTGGATGAATCCAATTTATATGAATGTAGCTATGTGGTTGAGCTCACTAGCTTATCATTCTCCTTTCATGTCTCTCTGCATGCTTGATAAATCCAACTATGTGTTTGTTTATCATGATTGTGCATATGGTTGTGAATGATCCTCAGTAGTCCCTCCTTAGTGGATACACAACCCAAATCAGAGTTGGTATCTTAGTTGAAATAATATATGTTGGACAGAGACCTACGGTTGGGTGGAACGTTTCACTTCCATAGCTAGCTGCTTGGACAATTCCAATTAAAGATAAGTGTTTATTGTTGTTTATGTTTCATCAAAATTTCCATGTTAATGATAATTGTTTATTTATTCCGAATTGAATGAGATGACTCAGTTTGAATCGTTAAAGTGAATGCCTATGAATAGCTTGACAATGAGTTTATCTTTGTGCATGATTTTATTGTTATGCATGTGATGAGCATGTTGGTATATGCATGATGTGTGTGCATTGATAGAATTTAATTCTGTTGTGTATTTTTACTATGCATATGCACATGCGTTTAGATGTAAATCGATTTCATAATATGGAATTGGGGGCGAAATTTAGTGCCTTGTATATCGTTCATGTTCCCTTTGTTGGCCAGATCGACGGGATGGGACATGAAAATTAGTTACTTAGGATTCATTCTGAATCCCAATGATTAACCTAGAAGATATTGGGCATGGTTGATTTGTAAGATTGAGAACAAATTTCACTTCGGGTGTAATAAGTGCTTGTCCTGTGGAGACAGATATATTCTTATGAAATCTCTTCTTCAAGCCATACTAGTTTTTTGGTCTTCTCTATCCTTTATACCAGTGGGAATGCTTGATCATATTCGAAAAATAAGTTATAATTTTCTTTGGAAATAAAATTCTAACGAAAAATCCTTTTCCTGGGTAGCATGGGATAAATTATCCTTTCCTAAACAACTGTTAGGAACCCATGTCAATCCTTCTCTTTACCGTGTTAGTATATTGTGTTGGACGCATATGCTTTGTAAGTTGTCCCATAGTAATTGTTGATCCATAGTTTGTGTTATTGTTGTTGGGCGCATATGCTTTGTAATCCGTCTGTAGTATTTGTTGATCCATAGTTTATATTGGCCCATGGTTTTGACCCATAGTATTGGCGCCTATTTTTAGTATATAAGTGTGTGTTGAGGCCAAGGAAGACATCATGAAGTTATTTTGTATTGAGCTTGCTCAAAGGAGGTTGCCCCCTTGAAGTGGCCTGTGATTAATATCAAAGTGATTTTGAGTTCTGCTGCTATATCGTGTATTTTGATTACTTGTTTGCTGTAGGGTCCTCACATCTGGTATCAGAGCGCTTTCTTGGGCTTGTTGGGTGAAATTTCTGCCCAAATTTTTTTTTTTTCGCTTCTGTTGCAGGTTCGGATCTGAGAATAATCCCTATCCGCTTAACTATGGGAGGTACTTGGGAATAAGCCCTAAAAATCATTGTGAGGAGTACCACAGGAACCCTGAAGTAGCTGGCCCATTGAGAGGATCTGCCAGCGAAAAGGGCAACGACCCCTACCTGATTGACTAGTTCCCACCCGTGAGGTAAACCAAGAGTTGTCGTTTGTGGCCAAGCGGTTATCAGTTTTACCTGAGTTATGGAGTGAGAGGTACTGCCCCAATACGCAAGCCGTCAGACAACATTGGTGGCCGAGTGAATCCCTTGAACTGATAGGAAGTCGCACATACCTGGGGTCCATATCTATTTTCAGTTGCACAATCGCAGATTTCCTCTGTCCAAACCTGTTGCTGGTCAGTTCCGCATCGTTGCAGATCCATTTGTTGCTGATCACTTCCGCATCGTTGCAGATTCCACTGTTTTTGATCACTTTCGCGCCGTTGCAGATCCCTTCCTGAAAAAGAAAAAAAAAGAAGAAAAAAAAAACGAGTATAAAATTCTGTTTTTTGGTCATATCTCCTTGGTTTCAACTCTGTTTTCCCTGAAACTTCACTGACACCTCTGCAATTCCATTCTGCATATTTCATTTCTGAAGACCCTATCCCAAATTCCACTTCCCAAAACCCGAAATCCCACATTTGTCTATTTTTAGGGTTTGCGATAACTCCTTCGATTTTCACCCAAATGCCTTCAAATTTTTCCACCATATTCCTTTCCTCATTCTACTTCTTTGTCCCTCTCTACCAAATTTTCTCATTCTTGC